>JARQOC010000002.1:598534678-598753930 GCA_033576535.1 Allobates femoralis
GTTCTGTTTTGTCCGGGGCTGTCAGTTGTGTCCAGTGCATCCTGCAAAACACCGGACAGAACCTGACAGCTGAAAACTGTGGTGTGAACCTAGCCTTAGCAGCCAGTCTGCCCCTTATACCCTGCGGGATGACTGTTTTCACATCATTAAACAACTGAAATCCTAGCTGCTTAACTGTAGATGCAGACATCAATAGAGACTGTGGCGTCTAATGCATTAACCAAGAGATAAGCCTGTGACCTTATTTCAGTTATTTCCCAGTAATTATTCCTTTTATGTATCTTTAATGATTTCCTCTGATTGAGATAAGGTTACATTCTGAGCTGATCAGGGGCTCCCTTCATTTAATAGTTTTCCTCCTTCCGTCACTTTTAGTCTCCCCTGTGAGCCAGGAGTGTGGAGTGACAGCAGCGGAGGCCGTGATCATGTGACCTGACGACTTCCAAGCATAGAAGAGAAGCAGAGCAGTGCTGGGATCACCACGGGGAGGCAGAAAAGAAAGGGACATTAAAGCAGCACTACAGCATTTTTGTTTATTCATCACTGGGGTGGTGCTTTAAGCCTAAGTCCCCCTGCCCCTGTCTTATACCCATCTACTGCCATCTTCCTCTTTCCCCAGCATCGCTCCGGTCGGTCTCCAGTGTGTCATGCAGCATTGCAGATGTCACAATTCAATACATCTCTATGGGAGCCTTGTTCTGGCCTCACACTGGCTCTCATAGAGTTGAAGTTGGAGCTGTGTGACGTAACTCTCACTTCCAATCAGAAGTTACAGCACAGGATGGCGCAGTCCGAGCAGGAGCAGTGTGGGTAATAGGTGACGTCACAGAGGGTATCAGACAGGGGGCAGGGGGTTAAAGTGCCATGCACCATGCCAGTGCTGCATACATAATCTCAGGGGCGCTGCTGTAACATGGAGGGTCATTATTAGACATCTGCACAATCTCCAGGCTCCTGTCACTCTCAGACATTGTCTTTAGCTGCACAATCCCTCTAATAGTGAGGAGATGGGCTGAGATCAGGCAGCGGAGCTCGGCTGTCAGGTGGCTGTCACTGACAGCTCAGCAGCAGGGTGACAGCTGTGCGGAGCAGACACATAACAGACCAATGGCAGGACCTTAGTGACATACACCTGCCCCGGGCAGGGACACACGAGGAGCCCTAACTGTGCTGCCGTGAGGCCTCTGACACACAAGTCACCTGAGCAGCACTGCCGAGGACAGCCCGGGGCGCCCGACTCCTCACACCCGCTGACAGCCGGCTGTACATCATGGAGGCCGCCATGTTGTTCTCTGTTGTCTCTAACAAGACACGCCCCAGCAGGCAGCTTAGTGCGCAGGCGCGGCCGCCAGTGTCACAGAGACGCCAGTGTGTGGCGCTGCGCACCTGGGGCACGGTTCTGTGGTGACGTAGACGCTCTGTCTCACACTCTGTGTAGAAGGTCATACTCTATGGTGATAGAACAGGTTCTCTGTTATTGCCCAGAATGGAAGCAAAGCGGGGACTGAATCACAGCGACAGCACGGCGGAGCTACGGGGGCTATGGCGGAGGGACACACTCTAGGGCTCCTCACATCGCAGCAATACTATACATGTGCAGTTCTGTAAAGAACAACGTTATAGATGTCAGTTTTCTTATTAATGTTCTTAAAGGGAGCCTGTCACCAGGTTTTTGCAACCTAATCTGAGAATAGCATAATATAGGATCTGAGCTCCTGATTCCAGCAATGTGTCCCTTACTAGGCTGCTCAGTGTAGATTTGATAAAATCACAGTTTAATCATCTAGAGATTATCATGAGCTGGCATATGCACAAACTGCTAAATCTGCAGCAGAGGAAACCCTAATTTTATCAAAATGACAGCAAGTAATGACACCGCTGGAATCAGGGTCTCTGTCTCTACATTATGCTGCTCATAGATGAGATGGTAGGAATTTGGTGACAGAGTCCCTTTAAGCTTATTTTTGTTACTGACTTCAGGATGTGACCTGACGCTGCTGTGATGCTTTGTATATTCAGTGGAAGAAAGAAACACTGATTTGTTTTTCATCAATTTTACAAATGAAAATAAGAAATGTTCTATTTATCTTATCTGAGAAATCTGCTTCTTTTCTCCTAGCTGTTCTCTTATTCACCCCTATATGTACAAAGTACAAGACAGAGGTGTATCTGGGCTCTCTGACATCGGGGCAAGAATTCAGATGGTGCCCCTCCCCCAGCAGTCTGAATAGTCGTCCTGTTACTGCTCATTCATATGCGATCTGCACAATGAGGCCTCGCCCCCACAGCGATTACAATGGACGAGTGCAATCCAAAAAAAACGCACAGTGAGGCAGCGTCCATCTGCAAGATTCTTGTCATGCCCAATCAGAGTCTCAGATCACACAATCTATACAAGTCTATGGGTGCAAGTGAAACCATCAGGCTGCGCTCGGATAACATCCAAGTGCACTGCAACATACGTAGAGATGGAGAGATTAATCTCTTCCCCCTTTCTGCACCTGTGATCCAATTCTCTTGCATTAGAGGGAATCAGATCACAGTGAATGACACTGCCCACGCTCACAGCGGAGCCTGAACCAATTGTCATTAGCATATTGCATCAGATGCCATATGCTAGTGGGAGTGAGGCCTAAAGGTACCGTTACACGAGATATCTGTGCAGACATTGCTTGCAACTCGCTGGTTGCAGTGAAATCATGGACACATTGTTCCATTTTGTTGCCGTGTACAAATGTAACAATGTGTCCATGATTTCACTGCAACCAGTGAGTTACAAGCAATGTCTGCACAGATATCTCTAGTGTAACTGGTACCTTAACAGTCAGGTGTCAGTGAGCTGCTCTTCCTAATTCAATGTTCAGTTAAAAACAGAGACGCAGGACGAAAAGCTGTCTATTACTAAGTATGAAAATCGCGTGAGTGGAGTGTCCATGTGATGACTGCTGAATGCAGCAAGAGCTGAATCCTGACAGTGAATATATTACACTCTGTTAGTATTGGGCTACAGTGCTTTATGTTATAATTAAAGAGGGCCTGTCACCCCCCCCTGCAAACTGAATGCAGCATTTCTGCTGCATTCAGGGAATTTGTCCCCAATGTCTCTAGCCCCCCTGTAAGCTTTGAAAAAGACTTCAGAAACCTTATAGTGAAGAGGTCACCTAGGTGGGATCTTATTAAGAGGTCTTGGCTGCTGGCACAATCCTCCCTGCCTCCTCCTTGTGTATTCCGCCCCTCTATGTGTCTGCCGCTGCCTCCTCTTGTTCTGGGTCTGCCCTCCTCTTCTGCTGTGCTCTGTGTGACGTCAGGGACTCACTGCACATGCACTGCACACATTTAGGATTCTCCCTTGCCAGTGGCAAAAGTGGACGGTCATGTGAGCACAAGGGTCTAAGAGGAGTGTAGACGAGTGAGAGTCGAGAAGCAAGGACAAAGCAGGGTCTCCCAGATCCCAGAAAAGAAAGAGAAGGGAGAAAGAAACTCACCGGGGAGTTCACTCAATGTGGGGAGCAAGAAGTAACCAGAGAGTTTGCCGTAGGAAAGAAACCGGGTACCGGAGCCCACACCTCTGAATTCCTATAAGGCTCACAGAAATCCGATGACCAGGGAGGTCTCCAGATACAACCCCGACTCCCAAAGAGCCCAGAGAGAGGGGAATCAGGAACAGCAGGACACTGCAGTGACCAGAGAAGGTTCACCCGACGGGTACAAGGGAGAGGAGAACGAGGAACAGCAGGAGGTCAGATTAATCTTCAGGAGATCAGACTTGACAGCCACTGGGAGGCAAGGGAAAGAAGGAGCAGGAACAGCACACAGTGAGGGATCCATCTATCTGCCAGAAATTCCACTTGCAGCACCTGTTGCATTTGTCGTTGTAACATCCACTGCACTAAAGACTGTAATGATGACTGACAGTTTTCCAGTAAAGTACCCGGTGAAGTGAATTATCGACTCTGCTGCATCCTTTCTTGCATGAACTGTTTCTCCCCCAGAATCGCTGCCCCGGCGGTCCAGTCCTGCCTGCGGAGGACTACACCATCATTGCCGCAATACCACCGACCACCGGAGGATTGTAGCGGTGCTGGTGAGCATCACCAGGTACTGCAGGTGGCGTCACAAACTTATTTTTGCTTTATTATTTTCCCTTTTCATTGACCACCAGGGCCACACCCTCGGCAGCCACCCGTGACATCCCAGACTGAGCCTGAGAGCTGAGTACCCTGCCCTGGGTGCGTCATATGTGCATGTGATGGCGCTGACATCCCTGTGTCCTCTGGCGCTGACATCTTAGCAGTTCACCTCAGGTAGCAGAGAGTCTAGGTTCACCCCTGGATACAGTAAGCTGATCCAACCTTCCTTTTTCTTTCTGCTTTGTTTATAATACATGTTCCTGAAGTTAGCTTTCTTTATCAAAAATGGTGCAAAACTGCAGCAAAACCTGTTTGCAGAATTTTTGGAAGTGATTTTGCACTTATTGCTTTTTATGAGTAAAAAAATGCTGAAAGAATTGATATACTGCAGATTTGGAAAACTGCTGTAGATCTCAAATTCAGTCAGGAAAAAAAAACTGTGTGTGCCTGTAATCTCTAAAATCTGATAGCTTTTGTGAATATAGTAAAATACAGATTCTTTCTTTCAAAAAACAAAAGGGGTGTGAACATAGCCTTATTGTTCCACCACACCCTGTTCCTTTCTAGTCACTGTGACACGCCACAGCACTGTAAAATTGCAGATGTTCTTTAATTATGCCAAGTGAATCACAAAAGCTGGCACAGTTTTAAGGTACATAAAATACATTGAATAACTGTTATTAAATGGACATCCTGGTCACAAGACATTGATTAGCTACCCAGAGTTAGGTCATCAATATCAGATCGGTTGTACGGCACCCTCACCACTCAGAAACTAGCTGTTAGGCTGCACAGTGCAGTTCTATTCAGTGTTTAGATCTGACCAATGCTACCGTAGAGCTAATGACAGCTGATAAGTGGGTATACAGGGGATCCCCACTGATCTTACATTAATGACCTAACTTAAAACGTTTTTTTTTTTTAGCTAAACATACATTTCTGCAGTGCCCTTATATCACTGCAGATTGCCAAATCCTGATAGTGAATAATATGGATGGCATGGTGGCTCAAGTGGTTAGCACTGAGGGCCCTGGGTTCAATTCCAAGGACCAAGGACAACATCTGCAAGGAGTTTGTATGTTCTCCCTTTGTTTGCGTGGCTTTCCTCTGGGCACTCCGGTTTCCTCCCACATCGCAAAGACATACTGATAGGATGTTTAGATTATGAGCCTCAATAGGGACATGCATGTATGTAAAGTGCTATGGAACTAATAGTTCTATATAAATGAATAAATATTATTATTTATATGCACACTGTTAGGATTCTTCTCTGTTGCCTGCTCATGCAATATACATGCAGTCAGACTTGTGCCATCTATGTCCTTGGACTTTGGATCTTCTATTGACATTCTGTGTGTCTTGCCCTTTTCAAGATGGTGTCCACAGCTTCAGTTCTTGTTCATGTGATCTGCCTTTATAAATCTCTGCCTACCGTCTTACCATGTTCACGTATTCAGTGGAATTCCTGCTTTCTGTGATCCTCTAGTAAACCTCCCCTGGCATACAAAGTATGCCGGAAGTAGCGGGGCATGAACGGCTTAGGTAGTAGGCAAGGTTTGCCATCATTGGGTGTGACTTAGCGGTTTCTTCCATGCACCGAGCGAGTGTTCAATTTTAAGTCCTTGTGGTCATGGAGATGATTATAAATAGAAGTATGGGTCTGGGGGTAATACCCCCATGTTAAACCCACCCCTTGCATACTTAAAACGTATTAGTGGGTGTGACCAATTTAGTTGGTAGGCATGGTGGGATGGTCACTATAATGACCCCAGTTTTATTATAATCACATCTACGACCACGTGAACTTAAAAATTAACGTTTGTTCCCTCGGTGAAATGCTGAGCCATGCCCACCAACAGCAAACCATGCCTACCACCTAAGCCGCTCACACCTGGCAACTTCAGGCTGTGCTCTGTACAAGGATGCCCCTCCTTTGGCTAACCCACTCTGGCTATTCCTGTGTTTGCAGTTCTCCAGCTTCCACACCTGCTCAGTGCCTCTTCTGCAAATCTGCTTCTGTGCTATGTGTTTCAGACTTTGCTTCAGCCTGCCCGCTCTGTGAAATGTAAGCCCTCTTTGCTTCTAAGCATTGCAGCTTCTCTGTTAAGGGGCCGTCACACACAACGATTTTTTAAACGATATTTTTGGTATTTTTGGTGGCGTTAAAACAATGTAGTGAAAGACATCGTTGTGTGTGACACCTGTCAACGATCAACGATCAGTCGTTGATCGCAGATATGTGAACTTGTTCACAAATCTACCGATGGTCGCCAGCTGGACACGCAGCATCGCTGCGTGTGACAGCGGGAGACGACCAATCAGCAAGCTCCCAGCACTGCACAGCCTATGCTGGGAGCTCGTATCCATGGTACACATCAGGTTACTAAGCGCCGCGCGGCGCCTAGTAACCCGAAGTGTACCATGGTTACCAGCGACCTCGCTGGTCCACATCGCTGGTGAGTCTGCCTGTGTGACAGCTCACCCGGATGTGAACAATATTGTTAGCGATCTCGCTTGACTGAGATCGCTAACAACAAATCGTTGCGTGTGACGGCCCCTTTAGTTTGAGCAGTTTTAGTTTCTCTGGACTTTGCAGGACTTTTTAAACTACACTGCACAGTTCCAAGTTCAAGACTTGTTCTTATGACTACCTTTCCCACGCCTTCCTGGGAGTTACTAAATTCATAGATTGTTTCTGCTATCAGCATTTCCTAATGTGAATTGCTTCTTAAGAGACTTTCCTGTTGATTGCAATTTCATGAACTTGCTCGCTTGCTGCAACTCACATTTGTGAACTGACATGTATGATACAGTTTTGTTCACCTGTCTATGCTTCTATAGCTATTAGATTGTTCACCTTTAAACTTGGTCTCAGCGTGTCTATGCTTCTAAATGATGCGACCAGGGCAAGGGGGTACTCGGACACCGGGGCTGATGACTTGAATAGGGAGTCACGGGTGGACGGGCACCCGATTCCGTGCCCTGGTTATCATTTGAGTAGATGGTGGTGGAGAAGGGAGTATTTACAGGGGATCGTGACGCCACCTGTAGTTCCCGGTAAAATGGTACCGACGCTGCAAGCCGGCCGCCTGCATCTTGGATCTAATGTGGTCCTGAGGCGTGAGGTACCTTGTGGTACTGTCAGCTACCCCTTTAGTGATAGGCCTGCAGCTCGTCGGTCTGCAGCCAGAGATGAACGTCTGCTACGGCTACCCGCACTGCCGATGCTTCACCAACTCGACCAGCCAGCTCCAAGCAGTCCTGGCCCGTTGCCCTCTATCCTGGTTCCCCCGTGAAGGTTGGGGTTCCTCACAGCAGAGTTGCTGTCAGGCTAGTTCTCTCTGACTGCCTTCCCAGCACTAACTCTCTAAACTGAAACTTTCCCTCCCACTACTCTATCCTAGGCTCCACCCCTACCCTTTTGGGACCTACTAAATTACCGGCCCCCTATTCTAAGTGGTGTGGTCCTAGGTGGGTGTAAAAACAGACTCCAAAAGGTGAACCTTGAACTGGCAACTTTACAGGGTTAACACATTATTATTATTAAAGTGCAATACTATCCTGTGGCGCCTAGTCACAGGGGCGCCACACACCCCCTTGGTGAAACACACCCGTCCGCGGGTGTTAAACCAAACCAGATATAAGTTGACATTTTTCATATGCATAACTATGAACAATACGGGCGTCTCTGCTTAGGAGGCCTGGCTTTACTTATTCCACCCCCAGGCACTTTCTTTTCCTAACTTGATGTGCATGGGGGCTAATCCAGTTCGTCCACCCTTACGTTCATGTACTGTAAAGTAAACAAACAAAAAAAAGTACTGCACGTTACTGTTACCATTTTTACCCATAGTATTGGTTCACCCGAATGGCGAACCACCCTGCGTGGTGTTCATATGAAATCATGTCCCCACTGTACAGGTCCCTGTCCGGATGGCCCTGGAGAAGGCGGGCCTCTACATCCCTTCGCCCAACAAAAACATCTGCACGCAGGCCCTCCTCCCAGGCGAACCCATACCGGTATTAAGGTTGAAAATGGTAACCACTCCTATTCTCCGTTGGCTGAGTGGTTGCGGGGTTTATTGCGAGCAACCGTGCGACCCTGCGGGTCTCCAGCTCATTAGCCCACCAAGCTTCATGGCATCTCTGCCTCTCAGCCTCGTCAGCCGGGTTCGATGATGTGGACCGGGGACGGCCCACCTGTTGCCAGGACATTCCCTGAGGAAGGAGTTGGAAGATAACTCCGAAACATGTTGGACTAATAAAGAAGAATCCTGTTTAATCCAGACATTCCCGTGTGGCTGGTTTTTATCTCCATTAATTGAGTTTGCAGCGCGGACCCACGGTACTTTGTCCTACAAGCCACCTGTTGCCAGGACAGCGACGGCTCCCTCGCAGGCTGCAGCACTCTCCTCCCCGCAGCCACGACCTGGGTTGCTGGTACCGGAGCCCTCCATGACTCGCGAGGCCCGGACACCTCTGCGCCGCCAGCTGTTCCTTACTCTCAGTCCTCCTCCCCAGTCAGGTCGGGCTCTTTGGAGAACCAGCTCAGGCTTTCCTGTTCGGCGGTCTCCTCTCTTCCGGGCTCCATGCTCGCTGGATCCTCTGGTACGGTGCTCGACCAGCCCCCTTGGTTGTTTGATAGCAAGGGGGGCGGGGAGACACTTTGGTGCCTCTTTGATGGCCCATGTATACTGTGGGGCCGAGGCACGCCCCTGAGCCAGGACATAGTCTCTTACATTTGTGAGCCTGCCACTATTCTCTAAACTCCTCAGCAGAACGAAGGGGTGGGGCTTATCTTCCAGCGCTTTTCCTTCGCTATAGCGCAGTTGTAATTCCTAAGGCGATGTAATGGCGGCCACATAAACAGTCAATAAAAGTCTTTTGGGCGCACTTTACCTGGTTGCACCAGGCTGGTTCTATCCTGTTCGTAGACGCCAGAAAATGATGCGACCAGGGCAAGGGGGTACTCGGACACCGGGGCTGATGACTTGAATAGGGAGTCACGGGTGGACGGGCACCCGATTCGTGCCCTGGTTATCATTTGAGTAGATAGTGGTGGAGAACGGAGTATTTACAGATGATCGTGACGCCACCTGTAGTTCCCGGTAAAATGGTACCGGCGCTGCAAGCCGGCCGCTGAGGTGATGGTGGGTGCAGCAGAGTGTGGAGCAGTTCCCTACAGGTGGAGCTATTACCTCAGGGCAGCGGTGATGGAAATGTGGATGAGGCGAGTTGTGGTAGGTGTTGGTGTTGCAGTTCTTACCCCTCTGCTGAGCTGCTGATAGTGCTGAGCCCTCCGAGCACCGGAATAAGGATAACTGAGTCAATTCAACTTTACTCCACTTTAATGGGTATCGGCAGATGGTGATGGTATACGGTACAGTCTGGTTTACCGGGGGTCTGTCACCAGTTCCAGGTTTCCCATTATGGAGTCTCTAGCTGTTCTTCCTTCTATGGCTTTCTAGGTTAAACTTATTCTTCTTAACTTCTACCACCCTCGCAGAGCTCTCCCGCCAGACTCTTGATCTCCCAAAGGTGGGGCACGGTTGTCCTTGACCGGTTCTAACGGGGTTGCTACTACCCCCGCCACCGGTACTCGGGCCGTTACTCCTGTGATCTTGGATCTAATGTGGTCCTGAGGCGTGAGGTACCTTGTGGTGCTGTCAGCTACCCCATTAGTGATGGGCCTGCAGCTCGTCGTCTGCAGCCAGTGATGAACATCTGACTGCTACGGCTACCCGCATTGCCGATGCTTCCCCAACGCAACCAGCCAGCTCCAACCAGTCCTGGCCCGTTGCCCTCTGTTCTGGTTCCCCCCGTGAAGGTTGGGGTTCCTCACAGCAGAGTTGCTGTCAGGCTAGTCCTCTCTGACTGCCTTCCCAACACTAACTCTCTAAACTGAAACTTTCCCTCCCACTACTCTATCCTAGGCTCCACCCCAACCCTTTTGGGACCTACTAAATTACCGACCCCTTATTCTATGTGGTGTGGTCCTAGGTGGGTGTAAAAACAGACTCCATAAGGTGAACCTTGATCTGGCAACTTTACAGGGTTAACACATTATTATTAAAATACAATACTACCCTCTGATGCCTAGTCACAGGGGTGCCACATATAGCTATTAGATTCCTGAGTAAATCCTTATAATACATTATAATCTTCTCCTTTCTCAATACAACATTGCGAAAACAGGAAAAGTTTCTATTCGGCATACAACCACCAGTATGTATCTAATAGTGGTTTACACACACCAATCATTGTATCCAATCTGAACCAATCTCTGGTTGCAGTGAAATCATGGACATATGGTTCCATTTTGTGGCTGTGTACAACATGGAGCAATCTGTCCATGATTTCACTGCACCCAGAGATTGGTTCAGAGATTGGATACAATGATTGGTGTGTGTAAACCACCATAAGAGGTCACATTATCACTGTTTGAGCAGGCAACAGTAGAATACTGACAGTGTGCATATTGATGGAGCTGCTGGAGCAGTGACAGTGCTCCTCCATTGAAAATAGTGCCATCTCACAGATTTGTGAAGTTTCGTGAGAGTTCCGCACTTCAATGGAGGTGCACGGTCCAGCGGTTCCACTGCGCAGGCGCGACTGCAGCTGTCACTCACCACGCCGGCCAGAGGGGGGGCTGGAATTTAAAAAATGCAGGGCGGGTTTTACAGCCCAGAGGTGCGGCGAAGACGTTATACAGCTGGACCATATACCAGCCTCCCGGACTCAATATCAACAGAAAACAGGGTGCACCGCAATGATCTGAATTATATCAAGGGAAGGAGGGGTCGCTCACCGTGCCAAGGGGGACAGATATGCATGGCGGAGAGAAGACATAGCACATTGAGGGAGCAACACACACGAGTAGTAGAATAGTGAGAATTATAACTTTATTAGTGCAATAGACCAAACAAGATTAAAAACAATTAAAACGATGGGGTGCCAATGCAGAATACACCGCTGAACATATGAACAGAGTACAATGCTGACAAAACATGAGCAGGATATGACACAATAACGGTGATCACAACAGGTTAGACAAAATACAGGATTGAGTTGTAGGGAGAGACCCGAGGGTGGGGGATGAGAGCAGGTACGAGAAGTACTGGTGCTCCTTCACCACAATATATTTTACATAAATACGCTTGTTAGCCCAATATAGGGTGGACAGTGTTATGGGTAACCACATCTATGTCAACGGACCTATTATGAAGCACAAATCATAGGGCCACAGAATGATTGGTAGTGCTGGGAGTGTTAAATATGATTTAATACTGGCCTCAGCAGCTGGAATAAACAATGTTTATAAGTGAGACAGCTTTACCATGGTCACTGAGCTGTGACTGCGATGTCACTTCCGCTATGTCACTTCCTGTAATAGGTATAAGATATACTGCTTACTTGATACCATGGTCACTGAGCTGTGAATGCGATGTCACTTCCACTTCCTGGAATAGGTATATGATATACTGTTTACTTGTTACCATGGTCACTGAGTTGTGACTGCGATGTCACTTCCGCTTTGTCACTTCCTGTAATAGGTATAAGATATACTGCTTACTTGTTACCATGGTCACTGAGCTGTGACTGCGATGTCACTTCCACTTCCTGTAATAGGTATATGATATACTGTTTACTTGTTACCATGGTCACTGAGTTGTGACTGCAATGTCACTTCCACTTCCTGCAATAGGTATAAGATATACTGTTTAGGGTACTTTCACACTACGGATTTTTAGGGAGCCGATGCTGTCCGATATAAATAGGCACCCGATTCCGGCATAAAATCATTGCCGGGCTGAAAAAAAAAAAAGTTTATTCTCACCTCCCCCCGAGCCCCCGCCGTCTCCCGCTATCTTCCTGGAGGCTCCCGGTGGCTCATGCAGGTTCCCGGTGTCAGCAGAGGTCTTCCTCTGCTGTTCAGGACCTGCGGTAATGTCACAGTCACGTGACCGCGGGTTCCACCATGGTAACCCGCGGTCACATGACTGTGACATCACCGCAGGTCCTATACAGCAGAGGAAGACCTCTGCTGACACCGGGAACCTGCATGAGCCACCGGGAGCCTCCAGGAAGATAGCGGGAGACGGCGGGGGCTCGGGGGGAGGTGAGAATAAACTTTTTTTTTTTTTTTAACCCCTGCGCTCCCAGTTGAGCATTTTTACTGTACTGAGCATGCTCAGTACAGTAAAATAGGGTCCGAGGAGACATCAGATGTTTCCATAGGGCCCCATGTTATAGGGATCGGGTCAGATCGGATGTGCACTAAATGCCATCCGATTTGGTCCGATCCGAGTCTGTCAGATTTTATTTTCGGTGCAAAAATCGTTGCAGGCAACGTTTTTTTTCACCGGAAAAAAATCGGGAAAAATCGGGCAAGAATCGGATCGGACCAAATCAGATGGCATTTAGTGCACATCCGATTCGGTCCGATCCCCATAGGGATGCATGGGGTCCGAAAATCGGTCCGATGCTGTCCGATTTTTATCGGACAGCATCGGAAATGAAGAAATCGTAGTGTGAAAGCACCCTTACTTGTTACCATGGTCTCTCCCTACAACTCAATCCTGTATTTTGTCTAACCTGTTGTGATCACCGATATTGTGTCATATCCTGCTCATGTTTTGTCAGCATTGTACTCTGTACATATGTTCAGCGTTGTGTTCTGCAGTGGCACCCCATGGTTTTAATTGTTTTTAATCTTGTTTGGTCTATTGCACTAATAAAGTTATAATTCTCACTATTCTACTACTCGTGTGTGTTGCTCCCTCAAAGTGCAATGTCTTCTCTCTGCCATGCATCCCGGACTCAATAGGAGGCAGCGCTGGACACAATATAAGTTTATATTTCAGGTATGAGGGGCATGTCTGTGCACATAGAGGGGTTATAAGAACCCCATCTACATTATGTGTAAGCTAGTGCATAGTTTAAAATTCCCAAAGGGGGTGACGGGTTCACTTCAAACTAAAAGTGCCACCTTCAGCAGCACGTATGCTGCATTTTATGTGGCTCATGCAGGTGTAATGAAGTCAGACACTCTACCCCTAGTAGGGCTGAGCACAAGGCACCTGCGCGATCCAAGGCGAATCTGCGCAGGCGGCAAAAACAAGAATGTGACATGAGAAGAGGAGGCGCCCAGAAGAATGAAACGGAGGAAGACCAGAGAGGCGGTGAGGACCAGCCGCAATAAAGACCCATCTGACCCCTAAGTATGAATTAGCATACAGGGCCGGAAAGTTTATAAAGTTGTTTATTTGGTGTACCAAGGAGGGGGGAAGGAGGATTATCGACACCATCATAAAATTCAGCATAGGCGCTGCTGAAGGTGGTGGTGGTTTTAGTTTAAAAAGCAGAAAAGGGGTGACAGGTTTACTTTAATGATCTAATGTAAGAATAGGTCATCATTGATCAAGGTAAAAGTAATAAACATCCTCTATTTTAGTACACCGTTTTTTCTCCTGCAGAGTCTCTGAAATTCCGTTTTTTTCCATCTTCTCCAATCTGTCGGCTCACACATCAGGTCTGTCATTTCCTCCTGCAGGTTTTACTGTCACAACTTGCTCTTTGTTAACAAAATGAGTCTTTTCATTCTGCTTGATGTCTGAGGTCGGTATATTAATGTGCAGAATTTTGATTTCACATCCACAGGTTGTATGAAAAAGTACGATATGATCTCTGAATAATGCAGAATGGATTCATAAGTGTAAGATACAGACATAAACATTGTCACGGCATATATTCTAGTCACTGAAGAATTCAAAAGAAAGGAGCTGCCAAATAAATGTATCCAAAAATCACATATGAAGCTTTGTTCCCATGATGAGCTTTTGGTGAGTTTTTGATATTGCAGAACTTTTGTAGCATTTCTACATCTACAATGTAAATTAGGTTACCTACATTTTTTAAGGCATTTTTTACATGCTTTTTTATCATGTTTTTGAAGTTACAGTTTTTGTATTTTCTTGATATGTCATGAATAAAGCTGTTGTGTTTTTGATACTTCCTGGTCTTTGGCTTTGACAAAAAGTCATGTGAAGATTGCTACGTTTTTAGTGTTACCTGTGCGGAAAAGCAATAAAAGCATGTATATTTTACCTGTGGTTCTTCTGCATCTAATGCAAGTCTATAGGGAAAATCTGCCCAGACACTCACACTGGCTATTAAAACTGATCCATGCAGCGCGATAAAAATCATACTGCACCTGGACTAATGTTAATATATGTTCAAATAATTTTTATTCGAGTTTCAATAAATCAAGTACAAAGTATAATAATGAAATACAGTCGTACAGCAAACTGATAAGAAGTAGAGAAGTCAAAGGTATAATATGAAGAGATTACCTTATTACAATCAATTTCATCAAATACAAAACACCAGAAGAGAACAATGAAAGTAAACAGGGAAACAAAGAATTACACATCAAGTTATGAAGAACTGCTCTTCAGCAGATAAAACAAGGGAGAGAGGAAAGGAAATGAGGGGGGGGAAGGTAGATATAGACACTTACTATAGTACAAGCTATAGACACTTACTATAGTACAAGCTATATACAATGAGTCCATCATACAGTCCAGTGGTGAAGCCTAGAGAAAGTTATCTGGGGGGACTTTGGCTGACTTTAAGAACGGAGATGGAAATTTTATATTCCACAATGCCCATTTCTTCTGATATTTGGTTTGTAGGCCATTTGTAATAGCGAATGAATATTCAAAAGAATTATGAGATGCAATTCTGTCTATGACATCCTGTATAGATGGGACTGTAGACTCTCTCCAAAGTGAGGCAATCATAGTTTTTGCTGTTAAAAGAATATGAATCGTAAGTGGCCTTATACGTTTTGGAAGAGAATCCAACCCAACCAAAAGCAACACTAACTCAGGAGATAGAAGAACCTCAATTCCAGAAATATCTTTAATTAGATGCCTTATGTCTCTCCAAAATTTTTTAAGGAATTGACATCCCCAGGACACATGAGTCATATCAGCAGTTTGGTTACAGTTCCTCCAGCACATCGGGGAGTTGAGTGAATTAAACTTATTGAGCTTCAACGGAGTAAGATACCATCTTGAATACAATTTAAATTGGGTCTCAAAGAGGGAGATGCACGGTACCTGTGTATACATAAGATTAAAGGACTTGCCAAGTTGTTCAGTATTTATAGAGATGTTCAGGTCTTTCTCCCAGGCTACTACATTTGAAGATTTCACATAGACCGAATCTAGGTTAATGTCCTGATATATGTTTTTCAACTTCCAAAAAAAGGTACTCTGCGGGAACTTCAAAAGTTGTGTCACATTGTGAGGAAGAGAGAATACCAGTTTATGGCTCAACAGAATGCGATGAATCTCCTCCCAGGTTTTAACTTCTATGTCTTCCAGACCATAAGTGTTTTGTAGGACCGCAAAGGGAATCAACCCTCCTCTGCCATCCAAGATGTTAGATATAAAACCAATCACATGGTTTTTCCAGGATTTAAGTTTCAGGTTTGCAGAAATATAGTCTAATATATCAATTGGGATCCAAGTAGGAGGATGAGGTTGAAAGCTTTTCAATGATTTGGAAACAAACAATCTCCAGGATTGAATAGAGGCTTTCACTAACGTTTCTTTCGGAAGAGGTTTGTTTTTATCACAAAGGAAGGAAAGAAGTTGTGGACCAAGGCCTCCCTTTAGCATATTTTTATCTTCAAGAGTAAGCCAACTTGGTCTATCGCCTGTCTCCCACCATGATTGACTCAGTTTTATGATAGTGGAGTGATGATATGCGGTGAGGTTGGGAACAGCCAGACCTCCTCTAGACCTCCCTTTCTCCAGGGTAGTCTTAGCCACTCTTGTTTTTTTCTTATCCCAAATGAATCTCGTCAGTTGAGTTTGTAATTTTGCCATCCATTGTCTGGATACAGGTTGGGGTACAGAACGAAAAATGTAGAGAAGTTTCGGTAAGATAAACATTTTAAATGAGTTTATTCTTCCCAACCATGAAATATCAATTTTGGAAATATGAAGAACATCGTCCTGAATGACTTTGTAGATATAATTAAGATTAACGTCTACAATCTTAGATAGGGATTTGGTCAAATAAATACCTAAATATTTTATAGATTCTTTTTCCCACGAGAGAGAGTGTTCGCGTTTTAACAAGTCAAGGAGGTCCTGATCTATATTTAAGTGTAATACCTGAGTCTTTTTCAAATTGATCTTATAATGGGAAATTCGAGAAAATTTATCAATTGTGTCAAGGAGATATCATAAAGAATTTATGGGATCAGTCAAAGTTACCAGAATATCGTCAGCGAATAAACTAATCTTAAATTGTCTGATAGAAATGGGATTGCCTTTTATCAAAGGATGAGTACGTATTTTTTCCGCTAACGGCTCAATAAAGAGGTTAAAGAGAGAAGGGGAAAGGGGACAACTTTGACGTGTACCATTCGTTAGCAAGATGTCTTTTGACAAAAAGTTATTTGTTATGATTTTGCACTCGGATTAGAATAAAGCGAATGAATTAAGTTAGTTATATTACCCCCAAAGCCAAACCTCCTCAAAACCTCAAAGAGAAACCCCCAGTGGACCCTGTCGAACGCTTTCTCCGCGTCGACAGCGACCACTAGGGTTGGAGTCCCAGTTCTCTCTATAAAATCTATTAAATTTAACGCCCGTCTCGTAGCATCCGATGTTCCCCTTCCCTGAACGAAACCCACTTGATCCCCATGGAGGAGTGTCGAGATAACTTGTTTTAGTCTGTTATTTAAAGTTTTACTAATAATTTTTAGATCTGAATTCAGGAGCGATATGGGTCTATAATTAGCTACATTCTCAGTATCACCCTTATCTTTTGAGATAACCGTAATCACTGCTTCTTGCATTTCCTTGGGAAGACCACTCTGGTCAGTAGTGAGGAAATTGATTAACCTAGTTAAATATGGGACAAGGATATCTTTAAAGGCAATATAGTATTCGTTCTGTAACCCGTCAGGCCCGGGAGACTTAAATTTCTTTAGGGACGCAATAGTATCAGAGATTTCAGCTTCAGTGTAGGGTAAGTTTAGGAATTTTAACTGGTCAGATGTCAAAGAAGGAAGTTGAATAGAGTCTAAAAACGAAGCCATTTCCACAGCACAGGGATCAACTTCCCCGGACTCCTTTCCTAAGTTATATAACTTCTTGTAATAAACTTCAAAGGCATTTGAAATTTCCGCAGGGGATTTCACTATAGAATTAGGTTTATTCCTGATCTGTAGAATTCTCGTTTTGGCCCTTCGTATTTTTATCAATTTGGCAAATAGTTTGGAGGTTTGTTGGTACAATTATAATAATTAGATTTCGTAATGTGGGAAACCTTATCAAATTCCGCAGTTAAAAGGGATTTTAGTTCAACCCTCAATTTAAGAATGTCACCAAAGTTGGAATTTTTCTTGGTCCGAATCACCTCCGATTTCAAGTCTTTAATCTTACTTATGATGGAAGCCGTATCTTTAGTTAATTTTCTTTTTAGGAGAGAATTTAATTGAATCAGATGACCTTTAATCAGTGCCTTATGGGCAGTCCATAAAGTTGGAATAGGCGTATCTCCCAAATCATTTTCTTTAAAAGTAATATTGTAATATACTTTGAATTTTGGATTTATAATCTGGATGGTGGTATAGAAAATAATTTGCTCTCCAGAGTTTCCGCCCACTATAAGAAGCCCCATCTGTAGTAACGAAGATTATCGGAGAGTGATCCGACCAAGATCCAGGAAGTATTTCTATTGATTTCTAATGTTAATATATGTGTCCACGCATATTTGATATTATTTCATCAGCTCCATTTGGATTGAGAAAACAATTGCAGCATGTTACAATTGTCAGCGAGTCTCAGACTCAACTTGCCACTACGTGAAAAATAAGCACCACTCACGGACAGCACACAGTGTGCGATATTACAAAGATCTTTTACATGATCCCAAACTCCAGAATAGATAGATGGATAGGATAGCTAGAGATTTGACATAGATGATTGATAGCTAAATAAAGCTTACCACTCTCTTGCTTCTGGACCACTCATTAAGCTCATGCATATTCATTGCACTGACTTTCAACAGCCAATCACTGATGCCCGTTCTCTATGACAGTGTCAGTGATTGCCTGTTGCACCCCCACCCGTTGTGCTGACGTCTGTGATTGGTTGCCATTGGCAATGAGGGGTTGTAAAAATGAATAATTTGACAAAATTTGCATAGGGCTGTATTTTTGAATCTGAGCATAGCTAAAGCAGCCATCTACGGGCTGACACCCCCAACTGCCTGGTTTTTACCTTGACTGGCAATCAAAAATACAGGGGATCCTTTTTTTAATTTAAATAAATAATTATAAAAAAATGTGGGTTTTGCTCTACTTTTGAATGCCAGCGAAGGTAAAAAAAAACAGGCAGCTGAGGGTTGGTATTCTCAGCATCGTGAGGCCCATATTTAATAGGCACCCACAGTCTATAGAATAGCAGCCCGCAGCCACCCCAAAAATTGGCACATTCATTAAAAGCGCTAATTTCTGGCACTTTTCCCAGCTCTTTCCAATGCCCTGGTGCAA
The DNA here is from genome assembly GCA_033576535.1 of Allobates femoralis. Lineage (NCBI taxonomy): Eukaryota > Metazoa > Chordata > Amphibia > Anura > Aromobatidae > Allobates > Allobates femoralis. Next base: position 598,553,387 of record JARQOC010000002.1, read on the forward strand.
TGGCATAAGGGTGATAAAGGGGGTTAATCAAAGCTGATTATTGACAGCTTGTCATTAAAGTGAACCTGTCACCCCCTCCTAGGGCTTTTTAAACTAAACGTGCGACATTCAGCAGCTCCTATGCTGCATTCTGAGAAGGTGGCTCATATCCCCCTACCCCTCCTGTACACCTAAATAATGACTTTATAAACTTTCCTGCCCTGTATGTAAATTCATACTTACAAGTCTGATGAGTCTTCTCACTCGTCTGGACCTCACTGCCTCGTAGATCTAACTCTTTCTTTTGTGTGCCTCCTCTCCTCTCTTTTTAGCCTCAACTTCAGAGCCTGCACAGATTCCTGTATGATCACGCAGGCGCCCTGAGCTCTGCATACTGCAGGCAGAGCGTGTGACTATATTGCGCTAGATCCCGCCCTGTTTTGTGATCCGCTCTATGAAGACACCAGGGTGGGAATCTTGCGCCTGCGGCCGTAAATGAGGAGGGGTTATCTGAGAACACTATTGCCACAGTAACCACAATGCTGTCCTTTGCTGACCTCCATTCCATCCGCGCAGCTCAGTCCTTCAGTGATCAAAGATCATGGGGAGAGGACATGTTCTTCATCCCCGAGGTCTCTGATGTAACAGAACTGCGTGTGTCAAGCAAGGAAGATGAGAATTGTGGAGGAGTATGATGATTAAGGGGTTAATAGAGATAGGGGCAGTAAGGGCCACTTTACACACACCAACTTATCTATCCAACTTCTGACCAACTTACTGGTTGCAGTGAAATCATGGACACATTGCTCCATTTTGTGACTGTGTACAATGGAACAGTGTGTCCATGATTTCACTGCAACCAGTAAGTTGGTCAGACGTTGGACAGATAAGTTGGTGTGTGTAAAGTGGCCATAAGTGTCTATTTTTATTTCTAATAAAATAATTTATCTCTGTATTATGTCTATTTTACTATTTATTTGAGATTTTTAATGGCCACGTCTAATATTGGCCCGACATTAAGAATCTCAGGGCTTAATACCAGCTGGCAAATCAAAACTCGTATATAAGGCTGAACCAGACACCCCCGGATCCGATTCCGGCCCCATAGTAACCCTATGGGGCCGGAATACGCCGGATGAATGTATTTTGGCATCTGGTTTTTGGATGTTCGGGAGAATCCGGAAGGAATCAGATTTTTCTCATGGACACAAAATCGCATGCACCATTTTTGTGTCGGGGAGAAAAAGCTCCCCAAATCGGATCCTCCCGGATCCGGGGCAATCTGGCGCTTTTGCCCTCTGGTTCTGTGTGCTGATCCGGTCCGGTGCTGTCAGGTTCATCCCTGACAGCCCCGTATCGGATCTTGCCGTGGTGTGAAGTCAGCCTAAGAGATTGTTACAATAGTTCATATGGTTTAGAAGTAAACCTTTGTCCAGAAAGTGGTTCCTTACTGTTTGGCGACACTTGCCGCATCGTGTGGTAACCTTATCGCCTACCTATTCTTGATTTATATATATGTTAATATAGGGTAAGAGCAATTGAATTGTATGACCTGAATACTTTTCGTTATTATTATTATTTATTTATATAGCGCCATTATATTCCACGGCGCTTTACATGCTAAAAGGGGCAGACTAGGACAAGTAACATAGTAACAATACAAGTAACAATAAATGTGGACAATTCGGTCGTACAGATACAAGAGGGGAGATATCCTGTCTGCGAGGGCTCACAGTCTATGAGGGGCGGGCGGGGATACAGTGGGAGGGGGAGGTGCTGGTCGTGAGGCGGTGTTGTGGACCGGGTCTTATTGCAGGTGGTAGACTTGGCGGAACAGGTGGGTCTTCAGGCTTCTTTTGAAGGTTCCCAGGGTAGGAGAATGTCTGATGTGTTGGGGCAGTAAGTTCCAGAGTATGGGTGAAGAACGGGAGAAATCCTGTATGCGGTTGTGCGAAGAGGAGATGAGGGGGAGTAGAGGAGGTAGAGGAGGAGCTCTTGGGAGGATCACAGGTTGCGTGAGGGTAGGTATCGGGAGACCATGTCAGAGATGTATGGAGGGGGCAGGTTGTGAATGGCTTTGTATGTCAAGGTTAATGTTTTAAACCGGGATCTCTGGGAAGTAGGGAGCCAGTGAAGGGCTTGGCAGAGGGGGGAGACAGGGGGGACAGATGGATTAGGCGGGCAGCGGAGTTCAGGATAGATTGGAGAGGTACAAATACTTTCAAACACATGTTTGCTCCTTTAGTTAATTACACCCTCATGTACTTATTTCTGCTTAAAATTCTTACATAAAGATTAAAAAAAAAAAAAAAAAACACCTTAATTTTCCTTAATATATCTTTATATGCTTAAAGACGTTGGTCAAGAGAAGCGATAAACTGATCAATGATAGGCAAGAAAGTTTCTGTTCTGTATTTTTCAGAAGGGCTGAGTTGTACTTCTTTCATATGGCCATAATCCAATTGATTGAGACACACATTTCCGCACCTGTGTCGAGTTATCGTCTGAACATACTCAGATGAACCAGATAGCTCTTCGCCTTGCTTCTCATTAATTTTGAAGGAGTCACGCTTTGATGCGACAGTTTATAAGCTGATCAGTGACACCACAGCAGTGTTTAGATCGAGTTTTGCGTGCTGTAGATTTTTACTAGTAGCATCTGTTCTTTGCAGGATATCATTCCAGAAGGTGGTGTTAATACCAATTTCAAGTTGATTCATTTGTCTTAACAGTCCTTCTGCTTCACACCATCCACAGCTTTTTTTCTTCAAAGTCATCAGCAATCTGTTTACGTACATCTTTAATCTGCTAATAGCCATGCTTAAGGGCCGTAGTAGCGTCAGCTCTGCAGGACCAACGCGTTGTTGTGACACGTTTGAGAGTCAATGCTGTTACTGAGTAAATATTTTTCAAAGCCTCAGTCAGGAGCTGATGCCGATGCGTTGAAACTGTCAAGGAAGTTAAAAAAATGTACAGCACTCAAGCAGCTTTCTACAGCATTTCAAAGAGTGTGCCGTACAAGGAAACCAGGATGCAAGATTGTTCTTCTCTCTCACTTTGGCTTGCAGGCCGTTGTATTTGCCACTCATTGCAGATGCACTGTCATAACTTTGACCACGGCAATTTCCCAGGTCTAGGTCATGCCTCTTCAAAAATTCCAACAAGGCACTGAACATGTCTTGAGCGAAATGGCCTTTGTTCGCCATGAATGTTACAAATGCGTTCCACAGGGCCATCTTTCTCAATACAAGGGTTAGTTGGTTGGTCAACGTGAGCTGCATCGGGTGTGGAGTCCAAAGAGATGAAGTAGTATTTTGATTTGTTAACTCGAGAAATAATTTCTCTGAGGACTTGTTTGCCCATTACATTGATAATTTATTTAATAATTGTAGATGACAGGTAGTTTGTATGACCCTTGCCGCGACTGGCTTAAGTTTTGATATGCTGTGCAAGAAAGTCGTCGTACTGGGCGATGAATTCAAGAATGCCCAGAAAGTTTCCATTTCTAGGTGATCCAACCAATTTGTTATCCCTCCTAAATGCTGAGCCACGCTCGGCAATAAACTGAATAACAAAGATACGGAGTGTGTTCGGGCACTGTCCACCCACGTCTTAATGCACAAAGTCTGCAAAAGTGTGCGGCTCCTATAGGTAGCGGTGCACGTGCAAGAAGTCCAGACCATTCAGAATATAATCAAAGTAAGAAAACACGGCAACTCACCACGAGCGGAGAATCTTCAGAACTTTAATCCATGCACGTTACATACATAGACTGTAGCAAGGGAGGGAGGGGAGTGCTGAGACTTGGTGACGGTTCCCCGTTTCGCAGAGGGCCTCGCTGCTTCTACGGACCAGTTGGTCCGTAGAAGCAGCGAGGCCCGCTGCGAAACGGGAAACCGTCACCAAGTCTCAGCACTCCCCTCCCTCCCTTGCTACAGTCTATGTATGTAACGTGCATGGATTAAAGTTCTGAAGATTCTCCGCTCGTGGTGAGTTGCCGTGTTTTCTTACTTTGATTATATAAACTGAATAACATTTACTACTAGTTTCAATACTGACCTCCAATAATGCTCCTGAGCCTCGACCTGCTTTTAACCTTATATTGAAAGCAATTGTAGAGTTCAGATGTTCTGCTGACTGCTCATGACTTTTTATACGTTCTTGTGAAGTGTAGGTCCCTACACTTTCAATAGTTTCTCTTTTGTGAAATGTTCCTTATCATTAGAAATGGTTCACAGCTAAGAGATGTGTATTTTACATGTTTTGAGATATTTATCCCTATATTGGTGGGAGCCCCCGCTTGGTGGGTGGCCCAGAGCCTAGGCCCCCCCCTAAATCCGGGTCTGGTATCCACTCTACAGAACAGCAGAGGCTGCAGCCGATCAGCCATTGCGCTGTTCCAGGCCACGTGTGTTGCCCCTCGCTGCCAAATGGGGCAGTGCACGGTGCCCCCTGTATATAGTGTTCAGCAGAACACCATGGGGCAGTGCACAGTGCCCCCTATATATAGTTTTCAGCAGGAGACCAAGGGGCAGTGCACAGTGCCCCCTGTATATAGTGTTCAGCAGAACACCATGGCGCAGTGCACGGTGCCCCCTGTATAGTGTTCAGCAAGAGATCAAGGGGCAGTACACGGTGCCCCCTGTATATAGTGTTCAGCAGGAGACCAAGGGGCAGTGCACGGTGCCCCCTGTGTATAGTGTTCAGCAGGAGACCAGAGGGGCAGTGCATGGTGCCCCCTGTATAGTGTTCAGCAGGAGACCAGAGGGGCAGTGCACGGTGCCCCCTGTATATAGTGTTCAGCAGGAGACCAAGGGGCAGTGCACGGTGCCCCCTGTGTATAGTGTTCAGCAGGAGACCAGAGGGGCAGTGCACGGTGCCCCCTGTATAGTGTTCAGCAGGAGACCAGAGGGGCAGTGCACGGTGCCCTCTGTATATTGTGTTCAGCAGAACACCATGGGGCAGTGAACAGTGCCCCCTGTATATAGTGTTCAGCAGGAGACCAGAGGGGCAGTGCACGGTGCCCCCTGTATATAGTGTTCAGCATGAGACCAAGGGGCAGTGCACGGTGCCCCCTTTATATAGTGTTCAGCAGGAGACCAGAGGGGCAGTGCACGGTGCCCCTTGCATATACTGTTCAGCAGGAGACCAAAGGGCAGTGCACGGTGCCCCCTGTATATAGTGTTCAGCAGGAGACCAAGGGGCAGTGCACGGTGCCCCCTGTATATAGTGTTCAGCAGGAGACCAGAGGGGCAGTGCACGGTGCCCCCTGTATATAGTGTTCAGCAGGAGACCAGAGGGGCAGTGCACGGTGCCCCCTGTATATAGTGTTCAGCAGGAGACCAAGGGGCAGTGCATGGTGCCCCCTGTATATAGTGTTCAACAAGAGACCAGAGGGGCAGCGCACAGTGCCCCCTGTGTATAGTGTTCAGCAGGAGACCAAGGGGCAGTGCACGGTGCCCTCTGTATAGAGTGTTCAGCAGAACACCATGGCACAGTGCACGGTGCCCCCTGTATGTAGTGTTCAGCAGGAGACCAGAGGGGCAGTACACGGTGCCCCCTGTATATAGTGTTCAGCAGGAGACCAGAGAGGCAGTGCACGGTGCCCCCTGTATATAGTGTTCAGCAGGAGACCAGAGAGGCAGTGCACGGTGCCCCCTGTATATAGTGTTCAGCAGAAGACCAAGGGGCAGTGCACCGTGCCCCCTGTATATAATGTTCAGCAGGAGACCGAGAGGCAGTGCACGGTGCCCCCTGTATATAGTGTTCAGCAGGAGACCAAAGGGCAGTGCACGGTGCCTCCTGTGTATAGTTTTCAGCAGGAGACCAAGGGGCAGTGCACGGTGCCCCCTGTATATAGTGTTCAGCAGAACACCATGGGGCAGTGCACGGTGCCCCCTGTATATAGTGTTCAGCAGGAGACCAGAGAGGCAGTACACGGTGCCCCCTGTATATAGTGTTCAGCAGAAGACCAGAGGGGCAGTGCACGGTGCCCCCTGTATATAGTGTTCAGCAGAACACCAAGGGGCAGTACACGGTGCCCCCTGTATATAGTGTTCAGCAGAACACCAAGGGGCAATGCACGGTGCCCCCTGTATATAGTGTTCAGCAGGAGACCAAGGGGCAGTGCACGGTGCCCCCTGTATATAGTGTTCAGCAGGAGACCAAGGGGCAGTGCACGGTGCCCCCTGTATATAGTGTTCAGCAGGAGACCAGAGGGGCAGTGAACAGTGCCCCCTGTATATAGTGTTCAGCAGGAGACCAAGGGGCAGTGCACGGTGCCCCCTGTATATAGTGTTCAGCAGGAGACCAGAGAGGCAGTGCACAGTGCCCCCTGTATATAGTGTTCAGCAGGAGACCAAGGAGCAGTGCACGGTGCCCTCTGTATAGTGTTCAGCAGAACACCATGGGGCAGTGAACAGTGCCCCCTGTATATAGTGTTCAGCAGGAGACCAGAGGGGCAGTGAACAGTGCCCCCTGTATATAGTGTTTAGCAGGAGAACAAGGGGCAGTGCACGGTGCCCCCTGTATATAGTGTTCAGCAGGAGACCAGAGGGGCAGTGCACAGTGCCTCCTGTGTATAGTGTTCAGCAGGAGACCAGAGGGGCAGTGCACGGTGCCCCCTGTATATAGTGTTCAGCAGGAGACCAAGGGGCAGTGCACGGTGCCCCCTGTATATAGTGTTCAGCAGGAGACCAAGGGGCAGTGCACGGTGCCCCCTGTATATAGTGTTCAGCAGGAGACCAAGGGGCAGTGCACGGTGCCCCCTGTATATAGTGTTCAGCAGGAGACCAGAGAGGCAGTGCAACGGTGCCCCCTGTATATAGTGTTCAGCAAAACACCATGGGGCAGTGCACAGTGCCCCCTGTATATAGTGTTCAGCAGGAGACCAGAGAGGCAGTGCACGGTGCCCCCGGTATATAGTGTTCAGCAGGAGACCAAGGGGCAGTGCACGGTGCCCCCTGTATATAGTGTTCAGCAGGAGACCAAGGGGCAGTGCACGGTGCCCCCTGTATATAGTGTTCAGCAGAACACCATGGGGCAGTGAACAGTGCCCCCTGTATATAGTGTTCAGCAGGAGACCAGAGGGGAAGTGCACGGTGCCCCCTGTATATAGTGTTCAGCAGGAGACCAGAGGGGCAGTGCACGGTGCCCCCTGTATATAGTGTTCAGCAGGAGACCAAGGGGCAGTGCACGGTGCCCCCTGTATATAGTGTTCAGCAGGAGACCAAGGGGCAGTGCACGGTGCCCCCTGTATATAGTGTTCAGCAGAAACCAAGGGGCAGTGCAACAGTGCCCCCTGTATATAGTGTTCAGCAGGAGACCAAGGGGCAGTGCACGGTGCCCCCTGTATATAGTGTTCAGCAGAAGACCAAGGGGCAGTGCACGGTGCCCCTGTATATAGTGTTCAGCAGGAGACCAAGGGGCAGTGCACGTGCCCCCTGTATATAGTGTTCAGCAGAGACCATGGGGCAGTGCACGGTGCCCCCTGTGATATAGTGTTCAGCAGGAGACCAAGGGGCAGTGCACGGTGCCCCCTGTATATAGTGTTCAGCAGGAGACCAAGGGGCAGTGCACGGTGCCCCCTGTATATAGTGTTCAGCAGAACACCAAGGGGCAGTGCACGGTGCCCCCTGTATATAGTGTTTCAGCAGGAGACCAGAGGGGCAGTGACACGGTGCCCCCTGTATATAGTGTTTCAGCAGAGAGACCAGGGGCAGTGCACAGTGCCCCCTGTATATAGTGTTCAGCAGGAGACCAAGGGGCAGTGCACGGTGCCCCCTGTATATAGTGTTCAGCAGGAGACCAAGGGGCATGCGCACGGTGCCCCCTGTATATAGTGTTCAGCAGGAGACCAAGGGCAGTGCACGTGCCCCCTGTATATAGTGTTCAGCAGGAGACCAAGGGGCAGTGCACGGTGCCCCCTGTATATAGTGTTCAGCAGGAGACACAGGGGCAGTGAACAGTGCCCCCTGTATATAGTGTTCAGCAGGAGACCAGAGGGCATGCACGGTGCCCCCTGTATATATGTTCAGCAGGAGACCAAGGGGCAGTGCACAGTGCCCCCTGTATAATGTTCAGCAGGAGACCAAGGGCAGCACGGTGCCCCCTGTATATAGTGTTCAGCAGGAGACCAAGGGCAGTGCACGGTGCCCCCTGTATATAGTGTTCAGCAGAACACAGGGGCAGTGAACAGTGCCCCTGTATATAGTGTTCAGCAGAACCAGGGGCAGTGCACGTGCCCCCTGATATATGTTCAGCAGGAGACAAGGGGCAGTGCACGGTGCCCCCTTATATAGTGTTCAGCAGGAGACCAGAGGGCAGTGAACAGTGCCCCCTGTATATAGTGTTCAGCAGGAGACCAAGGGGCAGTGCACGGTGCCCCCTGTATATAGTGTTCAGCAGGAGACCAAGGGCAGTGCACGTGCCCCCTGTATAGTGTTCAGCAGGAACCAAGGGCAGTGCACGGTGCCCCTGTATAGTGTTCAGCAGAAACCATGGGGCAGTGAACGTGCCCCCTGTATATAGTGTTCAGCAGGAGACCAGAGGGGCAGTGAACGTGCCCCCTGTATATAGTGTTAGCAGGAGACCAAGGGGCAGTGCACGGTGCCCCCTGTATATAGTGTTCAGCAGGAGACCAAGGGGCAGTGCACAGTGCCTCCTGTTATAGTGTTCAGCAGAAACCAGGGCAGTGCACGTGCCCCCTGTATATAGTGTTCAGCAGGAGACCAAGGGGCAGTGCACGGTGCCCCCTGTATATAGTGTTCAGCAGGAGACCAAGGGCAGTGCACGGTGCCCCCTGTATATAGTGTTCAGCAGGAGACCAAGGGGCAGTGCACGGTGCCCCCTGTATATAGTGTTCAGCAGGAGACCAGAGAGGCAGTGCACGGTGCCCCCTGTATATAGTGTTCAGCAAAACACCATGGGGCAGTGCACAGTGCCCCTGTATATAGTGTTCAGCAGGAGACCAAGAGGCAGTGCACGGTGCCCCGGTATATAGTGTTCAGCAGGAGACCAAGGGGCAGTGCACGGTGCCCCTGTATATAGTGTTCAGCAGGAGACCAAGGGGCAGTGCACGGTGCCCCTGTATATAGTGTTCAGCAGAACACCATGGGGCAGTGAACAGTGCCCCCTGTATATAGTGTTCAGCAGGAGACCAGAGGGAAGTGCACGGTGCCCCCTGTATATAGTTTCAGCAGAAGACCAGAGAGGCACTGCACGGTGCCCCGGTATATAGTGTTCAGCAGGAGACCAAGGGGCAGTGCATGGTGCCCCCTGTATATAGTGTTCAGCAGGAGACCAAGGGCAGTGCACGGTGCCCCCTGTATATAGTGTTCAGCAGAACACCATGGGGCAGTGAACAGTGCCCCCTGTATATAGTGTTCAGCAGGAGACCAGAGGGGAAGTGCACGGTGCCCCCTGTATATAGTGTTCAGCAGGAGACCAGAGGGGAAGTGCACGGTGCCCCGGTATATAGTGTTCAGCAGGAGACCAAGGGGCAGTGCACGGTGCCCCCTGTATATAGTGTTCAGCAGGAGACCAAGGGGCAGTGCACGGTGCCCCCTGTATATAGTGTTCAGCAGAACACCATGGGGCAGTGAACAGTGCCCCCTGTATATAGTGTTCAGCAGAGACCAGAGGGGCAGTGCACGGTGCCCCCTGTATATAGTGTTCAGCAGGAGACCAAGGGGCAGTGCACGTGCCCCCTGTATATAGTGTTCAGCAGGAGACCAAGGGGCAGTGCACGGTGCCCCCTGCATATAGTGTTCAGCAGGAGACCAAGGGGCAGTGCACGGTGCCCCTGTATATAGTGTTCAGCAGGAGACCAAGGGGCATGCACGGTGCCCCTGTGTATAGTGTTCAGCAGGAGACCAGAGGGGCAGTGCACGGTGCCCCCTGTATATAGTGTTCAGCAGAAGACCATGGGGCAGTGCACGGTGCCCCCTGTATATAGTGTTCAGCAGGAGACCAAGGGGCAGTGCACGGTGCCCCCTTAATAGTGTTCACAGAGACCATGGGCAGTGCACGGTGCCCCCGTGTAAGTGTTCAGCAGGAACAGGGGCAGTGCACGGTGCCCCTTATATAGTGTTCAGCAGGAGACCAAGGGCAGTGCACGGTGCCCCGTATATAGTGTTCACAAACACCAAGGGGCAGTGCACGTGCCCCCTGTATATAGTGTTCAGCAGGAGACAAGGCAGTGCACGGTGCCCGTATATAGTGTTCAGCAGAAGACCATGGGGCAGCGCACAGTGCCCCTGTATATAGTGTTCAGCAGGAGACCAAGGGGCAGTGCACGGTGCCCTGTAATATGTTCAGCAGAAGACCATGGGCAGCGCACGGTGCCCTGTATATAGTGTCAGCAGGAGACCAAGGGGCAGTGCACGTGCCCCCGTATATGTGTCAGCAGGAACCAAGGCAGTGCACGGTGCCCCCTGTATATAGTGTTAGCAGAACACATGGGGCATGAACAGTGCCCTGTTATAGTGTTCAGCAGGAGACCGAGGGGCAGTGCACGGTGCCCCCTGTAATAATGTTCAGCAGAGACCAGAGGGGCAGTGCACAGTGCCCCCTGTATATAATGTTCAGAGGAGACAGGGGCAGTGCACGGTGCCCTGTATATATGTTCAGCAGAGACCAAGGGCAGTGCACGTGCCCCGTATATAGTTTCAGAAACACATGGCAGTGAACAGGCCCCCTTATATAGTGTTCAGCAGGAGACCAGAGGGCAGTGCACGGTGCCCCCTGTATATAATGTTCAGCAGGAGACAAGGGGCAGTGCACGGTGCCCCTATATATAGTGTTCAGCAGGAGACCAGAGGGGCGTGAACAGTGCCCCCTGTATATATGTTCGCAGGAGACCAAGGGCAGTGCACGGTGCCCCCTGTATTAGTGTTCAGCAGGAGACCAGAGGGCAGTGCACAGGCCCCCTGTATAGTGTCAGCGGAGACCAAGGAGCAGTGCACGGGCCCCTGTATAGTGTTCAGCAGAACACAGGGCATGAACAGTGCCCCCTGATATAGTGTTCAGCGGAGACCAAGGGCAGTGAACAGTGCCCCTGTAATAGTGTTTAGAGGAGAACAAGGGGCAGTGCACGGGCCCTGTAATAGTGTTCAGCAGGAGACCAGAGGGGCAGTGCACAGTGCTCTGTGTATAGGTCAGCAGGAGACCAGAGGGGCAGTGCACGTGCCCTGTATATAGTGTTCAGCAGGACCAAGGGCAGTGCACGTGCCCCTTATATAGTGTTCACAGAGACCAAGGGCAGTGCACGGGCCCCCTGTATATAGTGTTCAGCAGGAGACCAAGGGGCAGTGCACGGTGCCCCTGTATATAGTGTTCACAGGAGACCAGAGAGGCAGTGCACGGTGCCCCCTGTATATAGTGTTCAGCAAAACACCATGGGCAGTGCACAGTGCCCCCTGTATATAGTGTTCAGCAGGAGACCAGAGAGGCAGGCACGGTGCCCCCGTATATAGTGTTCAGCAGGAGACCAAGGGCAGTGCACGGTGCCCCCTGTATATAGTGTTCAGCAGGAGACCAAGGGCAGTGCACGGTGCCCCCTGATATAGTGTTCAGCAGAAACCATGGGGCAGTGAACATGCCCCCTGTATATAGTGTTCAGCAGGAGACCAGAGGGGAAGTGCACGGTGCCCCCTGTATATAGTGTTCAGCAGAAGACCAAGAGGCACTGCACGGTGCCCCCGTATATAGTGTTCAGCAGGAGACCAAGGGCAGTGCATGTGCCCCCTGCATATAGTGTTCAGCAGGAGACCAAGGGGCAGTGCACGGTGCCCCCTGTATATAGTGTTCAGCAGGAGACCAAGGGGCAGTGCACGGTGCCCCCTGTGTATAGTGTTCAGCAGGAGACCAGAGGGGCAGTGCACGGTGCCCCCTGTATATAGTGTTCAGCAGAAGACCATGGGCAGTGCACGGTGCCCCCTGTATATAGTGTTCAGCAGGAGACCAAGGGGCAGTGCACGGTGCCCCCTGTATATAGTGTTCAGCAGAAGACCATGGGGCAGTGCACGGTGCCCCCTGTGTATAGTGTTCAGCAGGAGACCAAGGGGCAGTGCACGGTGCCCCTGTATATAGTGTTCAGCAGGAGACCAAGGGCAGTGCACGGTGCCCCCTGTATATAGTGTTCAGCAGAACACCAAGGGCAGTGCACGGTGCCCCCTGTATATAGTGTTCAGCAGGAGACCAAGGGGCAGTGCACGGTGCCCCCTGTATATAGTGTTCAGCAGAAGACCATGGGGCAGCGCACAGTGCCCCCTGTATATAGTGTTCAGCAGGAGACCAAGGGGCAGTGCACGGTGCCCCCTGTATATAGTGTTCAGCAGAAGACCATGGGGCAGCGCACGGTGCCCCCTGTATATAGTGTTCAGCAGGAGACCAAGGGGCAGTGCACGGTGCCCCCTGTATATAGTGTTCAGCAGGAGACCAAGGGGCAGTGCACGGTGCCCCCTGTATATAGTGTTCAGCAGAACACCATGGGGCAGTGAACAGTGCCCCCTGTATATAGTGTTCAGCAGGAGACCAGAGGGGCAGTGCACGGTGCCCCCTGTATATAATGTTCAGCAGGAGACCAGAGGGGCAGTGCACAGTGCCCCCTGTATATAATGTTCAGCAGGAGACCAAGGGGCAGTGCACGGTGCCCCCTGTATATAGTGTTCAGCAGGAGACCAAGGGGCAGTGCACGGTGCCCCCTGTATATAGTGTTCAGCAGAACACCATGGGGCAGTGAACAGTGCCCCCTGTATATAGTGTTCAGCAGGAGACCAGAGGGGCAGTGCACGGTGCCCCCTGTATATAATGTTCAGCAGGAGACCAGAGGGGCAGTACGATGCTGAAGTTGGTTTCTTATTCGTTCAGTTTCTTATTCGGGCTGAAGTTGGTTTCTTATTCAGCAGTTTCTTATTCGGCTATTTTTTATTTTCTGCTTTTTTCAGCTTTTTCAATAAAAATTAACCATTCTAAGTATATAATAATATGCAGTCATGTGCCCTTTTATGAATACAGTTAAAAACAGATTAAAAAAATAAAAGGCTGGCACAAAAATGGGCATCAAAGTGGGCACTGAGGTCTGGTATGGAAAGGGTTAAATGGCTTTGTGCCACTAATCTGACACCTGATTTACATACTTTGTGATGCAACACATCAAGTTCATGTCAATCCAGCCTGGCACAAATTGGTTATGGGCATCAAAACTGGCATCAAAGTGGGCAGAGAACCAATTTTCACAGATTTGAATAAGTAACAGCAATTTTTAAGGGGTTAAATGGCTTTGTGCCACTGATCTAAGACCTGATTTACATACCTACTGATGCCCCACATGAAATCCATGCCAATTCAGCCTGGCACAAAAGGGTTCTGGGCATCAAAACTGGCATCAAAGTGGTCAAATTTCACATTTTCACAGATTTGAATAAGTAACAGCTATTTTTAAGGGGTTAAATGCCTTTGTGCCACTCATCTGACACCTGATTTACATACCCACTGATGCCCCACATGAAATAAATGTCAATCCAGCCTGGCACAAAAGGTTCTGGGCATCAAAACTGGCATCAAAGTGGGCAAATTGCCCATTTTCACTGATTTGAATAAGTAACAGCTATTTTTAAGGGGTTAAATGCCTTTGTGCCACTCATCTAACACCTGATTTACATACCTACTGATGCCCCACATGAAATCCATGCCAATTCAGCCTGGCACAAAAGGGTTCTGGGCATCAAAACTGGCATCAAAGTGGGCAAATTTCACATTTTCACAGATTTGAATAAGTAACAGCTATTTTTAAGGGGTTAAATGCCTTTGTGCCACTCATCTGACACCTGATTTACATACCCACTGATGCCCCACATGAAATAAATGTCTCTCCAGCCTGGCACAAAAGGGTTTCTGGGCATCAAAACTGGCATCAAAGTGGGCAAATTGCCCATTTTCACAGATTTGAATAAGTAACAGCTATTTTTAAGGGGTTAAATGCCTTTGTGCCACTCATCTAACACCTGATTTACATACCTACTGATGCCCCACATGAAATCCATGTGTCTCCAGCCTGGCACAAATGGGTTCTGGGCATCAAAACTGGCATCAAAGTGGGCAAATTGCCCATTTTCACAGATTTGAATAAGTAACAGCTATTTTTAAGGGGTTAATTGGCTTTGTGCCACTCATCTAACACCTGATTTACATACCTACTGATGCCCCACATGAAATCCATGTGTCTCCAGCCTGGCACAAAAGGGTTCTGGGCATCAAAACTGGCATCAAAGTGGGCAAAATTTCACATTTTCACAGATTTGAATAAGTAACAGCTATTTTTAAGGGGTTAAATGCCTTTGTGCCACTCATCTGACACCTGATTTACATACCCACTGATGCCCCACATGAAATAAATGTCTCTCCAGCCTGGCACAAAAGGGTTCTGGGCATCAAAACTGGCATCAAAGTGGGCAAATTGCCCATTTTCACTGATTTGAATAAGTAACAGCTATTTTTAAGGGGTTAAATGCCTTTGTGCCACTCATCTGACACCTGATTTACATACCTACTGATGCCCCACATGAAATCCATGTCAATCCAGCCTGGCATAAAAGGGTTCTGGGCATCAAAACTGGCATCAAAGTGGGCAAATTGACCATTTTTCACAGATTTGAATAAGTAACAGCAATTTTTAAGGGGTTAAATGGCTTTGTGCCACTGATCTAACACCTGATTTACATACCTACTGATGCCCCACATGAAATCCATGCCAATTCAGCCTGGCACAAAAGGGTTCTGGGCATCAAAACTGGCATCAAAGTGGGCAAATTTCACATTTTCACAGATTTGAATAAGTAACAGCTATTTTTAAGGGGTTAAATGCCTTTGTGCCACTCATCTAACACCTGATTTACATACCTACTGATGCCCCACATGAAATCCATGTGTCTCCAGCCTGGCACAAATGGGTTCTGGGCATCAAAACTGGCATCAAAGTGGGCAAATTGCCCATTTTCACAGATTTGAATAAGTAACAGCTATTTTTAAGGGGTTAAATGGCTTTGTGCCACTCATCTGACACCTGATTTACATACCCACTGATGCCCCACATGAAATCCATGTCTCTCCAGCCTGGCACAAAAGGGTTCTGGGCATCAAAACTGGCATCAAAGTGGGCGAAGCGCCCATTTTCACAGATTTGAATAAGTAACAGCTATTTTTAAGGGGTTAAATGCCTTTGTGCCACTCATCTGACACCTGATTTACATACCTACTGATGCCCCACATGAAATCCATGTCTCTCCAGCCTGGCACAAAAAGGTTCTGGGTATCAGAACTAGCATCAAAGTGGGCAAATCACCCATTTTCACAGATTTGAATAAGTAACAGCTATTTTTAAGGGGTTTAAATGGCTTTGTGCCACTCATCTGACACCTGATTTTCATACCTACTGATGCCCCACATGAAATCCATGTCAATCCAGCCTGGCACAAAAAGGTTCTGGGTATCAGAACTAGCATCAAAGTGGGCAAATCACCCATTTTCACAGATTTGAATAAGTAACAGCTATTTTTAAGGGGTTAAATGCATTTGTGCCACTCATGTAACACCTGATTTACATACCCACTGATGCCCCACATGAAATCCATGTCTCTCCAGCCTGGCACAAAAGGGTTCTGGGCATCAAAACTGGCATCAAAGTGGGCAAATTGCCAATTTTCACAGATTTGAATAAGTAACAGCTATTTTTAAGGGTTAAATGCCTTTGTGCCACTCATCTGACACCTGATTTACATACCCACTGATGCCCCACATGAAATAAATGTCTCTCCAGCCTGGCACAAAAGGGTTCTGGGCATCAAAACTGGCATCAAAGTGGGCAAATTGCCCATTTTCACTGATTTGAATAAGTAACAGCTATTTTTAAGGGGTTAAATGCCTTTGTGCCACTCATCTAACACCTGATTTACATACCTAATGATGCCCCATATGAAATCCATGTGTCTCCAGCCTGGCACAAATGGGTTCTGGGCATCAAAACTGGCATCAAAGTGGGCAAATTGCCCATTTTCACACAGTTTTGAATAAGTAACAGCAATTTTTAAGGGGTTAAATGGCTTTGTGCCACTGATCTAAGACCTGATTTACATACCTACTGATGCCCCACATGAAATCCATGTCAATCCAGCCTGGCACAAAAGGGTTCTGGGCATCAAAACTGGCATCAAAGTGGGCAAATTGACCATTTTCACAGATTTGAATAAGTAACAGCAATTTTTAAGGGGTTAAATGGCTTTGTGCCACTGATCTAAGACCTGATTTACATACCTACTGATGCCCCACATGAAATCCATGTGTCTCCAGCCTGGCACAAATGGGTTCTGGGCATCAAAACTGGCATCAAAGTGGGCAAATTACCCATTTTCACAGATTTGAATAAGTAACAGCTATTTTTAAGGGGTTAAATGGCTTTGTGCCACTGATCTAACACCTGATTTACATACCTACTGATGCCCCACATGAAATCCATGCCAATTCAGCCTGGCACAAAAGGGTTCTGGGCATCAAAACTGGCATCAAAGTGGGCAAATTGCCCATTTTCACTGATTTGAATAAGTAACAGCTATTTTTAAGGGGTTAAATGCCTTTGTGCCACTCATCTAACACCTGATTTACATACCTACTGATGCCCCACATGAAATCCATGTCTCTCCAGCCTGGCACAAAAGGGTTCTGGGCATCAAAACTGGCATCAAAGTGGGCAAATTGACCATTTTCACAGATTTGAATAAGTAACAGCAATTTTTAAGGGGTTAAATGGCTTTGTGCCACTGATCTAAGACCTGATTTACATACGTACTGATGCCCCACATGAAATAAATGTCTCTCCAGCCTGGCACAAAAGGGTTCTGGGCATCAAAACTGGCATCAAAGTGGGCAAATTGCCCATTTTCACTGATTTGAATAAGTAACAGCTATTTTTAAGGGGTTAAATGCCTTTGTGCCACTCATCTGACACCTGATTTACATACCCACTGATGCCCCACATGAAATAAATGTCTCTCCAGCCTGGCACAAAAGGGTTCGGGCATCAAAACTGGCATCAAAGTGGGCAAATTGCCCATTTTCACTGATTTGAATAAGTAACAGCTATTTTTAAGGGGTTAAATGCCTTTGTGCCACTCATCTAACACCTGATTTACATACCTAATGATGCCCCATATGAAATCCATGTGTCTCCAGCCTGGCACAAATGGGTTCTGGGCATCAAAACTGGCATCAAAGTGGGCAAATTGCCCATTTTCACAGTTTTGAATAAGTAACAGCAATTTTTAAGGGGTTAAATGGCTTTGTGCCACTGATCTAAGACCTGATTTACATACCTACTGATGCCCCACATGAAATCCATGTCAATCCAGCCTGGCACAAAAGGGTTCTGGGCATCAAAACTGGCATCAAAGTGGGCAAATTGACCATTTTCACAGATTTGAATAAGTAACAGCAATTTTTAAGGGGTTAAATGGCTTTGTGCCACTGATCTAAGACCTGATTTACATACCTACTGATGCCCCACATGAAATCCATGTGTCTCCAGCCTGGCACAAATGGGTTCTGGGCATCAAAACTGGCATCAAAGTGGGCAAATTACCCATTTTCACAGATTTGAATAAGTAACAGCTATTTTTAAGGGGTTAAATGGCTTTGTGCCACTGATCTAACACCTGATTTACATACCTACTGATGCCCCACATGAAATCCATGCCAATTCAGCCTGGCACAAAAGGGTTCTGGGCATCAAAACTGGCATCAAAGTGGGCAAATTGCCCATTTTCACTGATTTGAATAAGTAACAGCTATTTTTAAGGGGTTAAATGCCTTTGTGCCACTCATCTAACACCTGATTTACATACCTACTGATGCCCCACATGAAATCCATGTCTCTCCAGCCTGGCACAAAAGGGTTCTGGGCATCAAAACTGGCATCAAAGTGGGCAAATTGACCATTTTCACAGATTTGAATAAGTAACAGCAATTTTTAAGGGTTAAATGGCTTTGTGCCACTGATCTAAGACCTGATTTACATACGTACTGATGCCCCACATGAAATAAATGTCTCTCCAGCCTGGCACAAAAGGGTTCTGGGCATCAAAACTGGCATCAAAGTGGGCAAATTGCCCATTTTCACTGATTTGAATAAGTAACAGCTATTTTTAAGGGGTTAAATGCCTTTGTGCCACTCATCTGACACCTCATTTACATACCCACTGATGCCCCACATGAAATCCATGTCTCTCCAGCCTGGCACAAAAGGGTTCTGGGCATCAAAACTGGCATCAAAGTGGGCAAATTGCCCATTTTCACTGATTTGAATAAGTAACAGCTATTTTTAAGGGGTTAAATGCCTTTGTGCCACTCATCTAACACCTGATTTACATACCCACTGATGCCCCACATGAAATCCATGTCAATCCAGCCTGGCACAAAAGGGTTCTGGGTATCAGAACTGGCATCAAAGTGGGCAAATTTCACATTTTCACAGATTTGAATAAGTAACAGCTATTTTTAAGGGGTTAAATGGCTTTGTGCCACTCATCTAACACCTGATTTACATACCCACTGATGCCCCACATGAAATCCATGTGTCTCCAGCCTGGCATCCGATTGCAGGGACCAGTTTGGATCCAATGCTGTACGATTTATATCGGACAGCTTCGGATTTAAAAAAATCGTAGTGTGAAACAAACCTAAGTATCATCACTGAGGGATTATTTTATTTTTATTATCACTATGTGGGTGTGGGGGGGGGCCGCGGGGAGCAGAGGAGGGGCAGGAGCAGCGGAGGGGTGAAGGAGGAGCGCTTCCATCATGCCCCCCCGTATCCATCCTGCCCCCCCGCCACCATCCTGCCCCGCCGACTACATCCTGCCCCACCACCACCATCCTGATCCCCCCGCCACCATCCTGCCCCACCGGCTCCATCCTGCCCCCCCGCATCTATCTGACTCACCGTAGCCGTGGTGCGCACGTCTCAGGCTGTCGCTGCTCCCTGTCACGGTACCGCACCCAAGGCTGTGTGGGCCCG
Organism: Allobates femoralis; assembly: GCA_033576535.1. Taxonomy (NCBI): domain Eukaryota; kingdom Metazoa; phylum Chordata; class Amphibia; order Anura; family Aromobatidae; genus Allobates; species Allobates femoralis. Next base: position 598,572,432 of record JARQOC010000002.1, read on the forward strand.
GTGGTCCACATCAAAAACGTTGGCTGAACAGATAAGGGGTTAAATCTTGTCGTGATGCCACCTGTGAGAATTCCGGTGAGTTCACCGGCGCTGCTTGGGCCTCCGGGGGATGGGATGCAGCAAGATGGGACGCTCCCCACAGGATGAGCGGGAGTCCCCGGAGCTGCACAAGATGTTGTGAGGCAGCTCAGTTACTCTCTGCATGCGGAGATGAACAGTCTTGGAAAAGGCACGGACACTGATAGTCTGTGTAATGGGTATTTTACTGTATCCAGCAGATGATACATGGCATACAGGTAACGGGTAACGGACTGTGTTGACTTAGCAATGACCAGTGTTTCTCAGAGCTCCGCGGTGTTCCTCCATTCTAAGCTTGTTCTAAGTGAGTTGCCGATGTCGCCTTTGAGTGCCAAGGTTGGGTATAAGGGGTTACTTAAATTTCCCTGCCGGTGTGTACGTTCCGGTGTGAGGGCTAACCTGGGTCCTTTTGTTGGGTACTCCGCTGGCAAGACGGGTCTGTTTGTGGCGGCGGTGGATTACTCCTGTAGAGAGGGCCCTCCACTCCTGGTTTGCATAGCAGTGATAAACGACTACCAGCTTCGGAACCAGTGATCCGGTTGTAGATGGGCACGGGTGTATTTTGACCCGTGGAAGCAACGGGGTAATGGCGCCCAACCGGTGGTGGCCTAGGGGCTGCACGTAACTGTGCAGGGCACCCTCTCCTACGTTCCTCCCCGCCACCTCTTCTCCTTCCTCCTTCTCCTACATTCTGCAAACTAACTTCTCCTCTAACACACACTACTCCTACACTCCGCCAACCAGGACCTTATTGGCCATCTATTCTGATGTGCATGTAGGGTATGGAGCTGTGATGTTAACCATGTCATTGCTTAGTCAGAGAAAATTGCAGCTGCAGTCTGGGATGCAATGCACTCCTGTGACGCACTCGTTGCGGGGCGCCACACATCCTGCATCCATGTACCGCCATATACCATAGCGCTGCTATACATGTACTGTAATGTACCGCCATATACCATAGCGCTGCTATGCATGTAATGTAATGCAACGCCATAAACCATAGCGCAGCTATACATGTAATGTAATGTACCACCATATTCTATAGTGCTGCTATACATGTGCTGTAATGTACCACCATATAACATAGCGCTGCTATATCTATTATATAATTGCCGTAGCTGACTTCCGTCAGACCGGCGCTACTTCCTGTGGCTTTGTTCGCGTAGCTCGGAACTTTCTCCAGGACTCTGTCCGTGGCCGCGGCCACGCGACTCGCAAGGCGGGCATTGCGAGTCGTTGCCCCGCAAACAAAGCCACAGCATGGGGCTGTAGTGTACACCGCTATGGTATACTACAGCCCCATGCCCATACGCCTGTCCGCCCATAAGCTACCGCTCCTGTCGCTACCCCCCACCCCCACCCCAACCCCCGCCGCCCCTACCCTCTAAGCCCCGCTGCCTCCTAAGCCCCTACCCGCTAAGCCCCGCCACATCCTAAGCCCTAACCCCCGCCGCCCCTAAGCCCCTACCCTCTAAGCCCCGCCGCCTCCTAAGCCCCTACCCCCTAAGCCCCGCTAAGCCCCGCCGCATCCTAAGCCCCCGCCGATACCCCCTAAGCCCCGCCGCCTCCTAACCCCCCGCCGCTGTCTCGCTACCCCCTAAGGCGCTACACCCTAAGCCCCCGCCGTCCCCACCCCCTAACCCCCGCCGCCCCTAAGCCCCTACCCTCTAAGCCCCGCCGCCTCCTAAGCCCCTACCCCCTAAGCCCCGCCGCATCCTAAGCCCCACCGATACCCCCTAAGCCCTGCCGCCTCCTAACCCCCCGCCGCTGTCTCGCTTCCCCCTAAGGCGCTACACCCTAAGCCCCCGCCATCCCCACCCCCTAATCCCCGCCGCCCCTAAGCCCCTACCCTCTAAGCCCCGCCGCCTCCTAAGCCCCTACCCCCTAAGCCCCGCCGCATCCTAAGCCCCCGCTGATACCCCCTAAGCCCCGCCGCCTCCTAACCCCCGCTGCTGTCTCGCTACCCCCTAAGGCGCTACACCCTAAGCCCCCGCCGTCCCCACCCCCTAACCCCCGCCGCCCCTAAGCCCCTACCCTCTAAGCCCCGCCGCCTCCTAAGCCCCTACCCCCTAAGCCCCGCTAAGCCCCGCCGCATCCTAAGCCCCGCCGATACCCCCTAAGCCCCACCGCCTCCTAACCCCCCGCCGCTGTCGCTACTCCCTAAGGCCCGCCGCATCCTAAGCCCCTAAGCCCCGCCGCCTCCTAAGCTCTCGCCACTGTTGCCCGCCGCTGTCGCTACCCCCTACGGCGCTACACCCTAAGCCCCCGCCGTCCCCTAACCCACCGACACCGTCGATCACTTACATGTCTTCTTCTTCATCTCATCGTCCGTCCGCTCCAGGAGTCCTCCGTCCGGCCAGGCGTCCTCTTCGTCCAGTCCCGGGGGTCTTCTCTCTTCTTTCCGCCATCGCCGGCTCCGACGTCCTCTTCACTTCTCATTCCGATAGAATGGACGAAAAATCCTCAATTCTATGTCTATGAGCAGTGAGGCGCTCTTCTGATTGGTCGCTGTGTGCTGACGGCGACCAATCAGAATCGCGCCTCACTTTTTGCGGTAAATTCGAAACTCAAAAATCGCCCATTCTAAGTCTATGGGAAGTGAGGCGCTCTTCTGATTGGTCGCTGTGTGCTGACGGCAACCAATCAGAATACCGCCTCACTTCCCATAGACATATATAGCGGTGTGTCGCCGATTTTATGGCCGGGACCCTGGTTCAACTTTCGGCCAGGGGACTCGGCTCTGATCCGTCGTTCCACGGGGCCGCAAACTCGCAATCAGCGCTTCGCAGACATTGCTCGCGCCTTACCAACGACTCGCAATCATTGCGAGTCGTTGCTGATACGCTACCTATCGCCGCGAAGCGCTCATTGCGAGTTTCCGGCCCCGTCGAACTACCGACCAGAGCCGAGTCCCCTGCCCGAAAATAGAACCAGGGGCCCGGCCATAAAATCGCCGACACACCGCTATATATGTCTATGGGAAGTGAGGCGCTCTTCTGATTGGTCGCTGTGTGCTGACGGCGACCAATCAGAAGAGCGCCTCACTTCCCATAGACATACATTAGCGGTGTCTCGCGAAATATATGGCCGGCCTTCTGGTTCTATTTTCGGCCACGGGGCTCGGCTATTTCCGGTCCGAAAAAAACATTTTCTCTATTTATCTATCTTTATTTTTATCTATTTTCCTATCTATATTCTTATCTATCTATCTTTCTATCTATCTAAGAATATACACAGAAAAATTTCACACTACGATTTTTTTAAATCCGAAGCTGTCCGATATGAATCGGACAGGATTGGATCCAAACTGGTCCCTGCAATCGGATGCCAGGCTGGAGACACATGGATTTCATGTGGGGCATCAGTGGGTATGTAAATCAGGTGTCAGATGAGTGGCACAAAGGCATTTAACCCCTTAAAAATTGCTGTTACTTATTCAAATCTGTGAAAATGGTCAATTTGCCCACTTTGATGCCAGTTTTGATGCCCAGAACCCTTTTGTGCCAGGCTGGAGAGACATGGATTTCATGTGGGGCATCAGTAGGTATGTAAATCAGGTGTCAGATGAGTGGCACAAAGGCATTTAACCCTTTAAAAATAGCTGTTACTTATTCAAATCTGTGAAAATGGGTGATTTGCCCACTTTGATGCCAGTTTTGATGCCCAGAACCCATTTGTGCCAGGCTGGAGAGACATGGATTTCATGTGGGGCATCAGTGGGTATGTAAATCAGGTGTTAGATGAGTGGCACAAAGGCATTTAACCCCTTAAAAATAGCTGTTACTTATTCAAATCAGTGAAAATGGGCAATTTACCCACTTTGATGCTAGTTTTGATGCCCAGAACCCATTTGTGCCAGGCTGGATTGAGAGGGATTTCATGTGGGGCATCAGTAGGTATGTAAATCAGGTGTTAGATGAGTGGCACAAAGGCATTTAACCCCTTAAAAATAGCTGTTACTTATTCACATGTGTGAAAATTGGTTCTCTGCCCACTTTGATGCCAGTTTTGATGCCCAGAACCCTTTTGTGCCAGGCTGGAGAGACATGGATTTCATGTGGGGCATCAGTAGGTATGTAAATCAGGTGTCAGATGAGTGGCACAAAGCCATTTAACCCCTTAAAAATAGCTGTTACTTATTCAAATCAGTGAAAATGGGCAATTTGCCCACTTTGATGCCAGTTTTGATGCCCAGAACCCTTTTGTGCCAGGCTGGATTGACATGGATTTCATGTGGGGCATCAGTGGGTATGTAAATCAGGTGTCAGATGAGTGGCACAAAGGCATTTAACCCCTTAAAAATAGCTGTTACTTATTCAAATCTGTGAAAATTGGTAATTTGCCCACTTTGATGCCAGTTTTGATGCCCAGAACCCTTTTGTGCCAGGCTGGAGAGACATGGATTTCATGTGGGGCATCAGTAGGTATGTAAATCAGGTGTTCGATCAGTGGCACAAAGGCATTTAACCCCTTAAAAATAGCTGTTACTTATTCAAATCTGTGAAAATGGGTGATTTGCCCACTTTGATGCCAGTTTTGATGCCCAGAACCCACTTGTGCCAGGCTGGAGAGACATGGATTTCATGTGGGGCATCAGTGGGTATGTAAATCAGGTGTCAGATGAGTGGCACAAAGGCATTTAACCCCTTAAAAATAGCTGTTACTTATTCAAATCTGTGAAAATGGTCAATTTGCCCACTTTGATGCCAGTTTTGATGCCCAGAACCCTTTTGTGCCAGGCTGGAGACACATGGATTTCATGTGGGGCATCAGTAGGTATGTAAATCAGGTGTTAGATGAGTGGCACAAAGGCATTTAACCCCTTAAAAATAGCTGTTACTTATTCAAATCTGTGAAAATGGGTGATTTGCCCACTTTGATGCCAGTTCTGATACCCAGAACCCATTTGTGCCAGGCTGGAGAGACATGGATTTCATGTGGGGCATCAGTAGGTATGTAAATCAGGTGTTAGATGAGTGGCACAAAGGCATTTAACCCCTTAAAAATTGCTGTTACTTATTCAAATCTGTGAAAATTGGTGATTTGCCCACTTTGATGCCAGTTTTGATGCCCAGAACCCTTTTGTGCCAGGCTGGAGAGACATGGATTTCATGTGGGGCATCAGTAGGTATGTAAATCAGGTGTTCGATCAGTGGCACAAAGGCATTTAACCCCTTAAAAATAGCTGTTACTTATTCAAATCTGTGAAAATGGGTGATTTGCCCACTTTGATGCCAGTTTTGATGCCCAGAACCACTTGTGCCAGGCTGGAGAGACATGGATTTCATGTGGGGCATCAGTGGGTATGTAAATCAGGTGTCAGATGAGTGGCACAAAGGCATTTAACCCCTTAAAAATAGCTGTTACTTATTCAAATCTGTGAAAATGGTCAATTTGCCCACTTTGATGCCAGTTTTGATGCCCAGAACCCTTTTGTGCCAGGCTGGAGACACATGGATTTCATGTGGGGCATCAGTAGGTATGTAAATCAGGTGTTAGATGAGTGGCACAAAGGCATTTAACCCCTTAAAAATAGCTGTTACTTATTCAAATCTGTGAAAATGGGTGATTTGCCACTTTGATGCCAGTTCTGATACCCAGAACCCATTTGTGCCAGGCTGGAGAGACATGGATTTCATGTGGGGCATCAGTAGGTATGTAAATCAGGTGTTAGATGAGTGGCACAAAGGCATTTAACCCCTTAAAAATTGCTGTTACTTATTCAAATCTGTGAAAATTGGTGATTTGCCCACTTTGATGCCAGTTTTGATGCCCAGAACCCATTTGTGCCAGGCTGGATTGAGAGGGATTTCATGTGGGGCATCAGTAGGTATGTAAATCAGGTGTTAGATGAGTGGCACAAAGGCATTTAACCCCTTAAAAATAGCTGTTACTTATTCAAATCTGTGAAAATGGGTAATTTGCCCACTTTGATGCCAGTTTTGATGCCCAGAACCCTTTTGTGCCAGGCTGGAGAGGCATGGATTTCATGTGGGGCATCAGTAGGTATGTAAATCAGGTGTTCGATCAGTGGCACAAAGGCATTTAACCCCTTAAAAATAGCTGTTACTTATTCAAATCTGTGAAAATGGGTGATTTGCCCACTTTGATGCCAGTTTTGATGCCCAGAACCCATTTGTGCCAGGCTGGATTGAGAGGGATTTCATGTGGGGCATCAGTAGGTATGTAAATTAGGTGTTAGATGAGTGGCACAAAGGCATTTAACCCCTTAAAAATAGCTGTTACTTATTCAAATCTGTGAAAATGGGTAATTTGCCCACTTTGATGCCAGTTTTGATGCCCAGAACCCTTTTGTGCCAGGCTGGAGAGACATGGATTTCATGTGGGGCATCAGTAGGTATGTAAATCAGGTGTTCGATCAGTGGCACAAAGGCATTTAACCCCTTAAAAATAGCTGTTACTTATTCAAATCTGTGAAAATGGGTGATTTGCCCACTTTGATGCCAGTTTTGATGCCCAGAACCCACTTGTGCCAGGCTGGAGAGACATGGATTTCATGTGGGGCATCAGTGGGTATGTAAATCAGGTGTCAGATGAGTGGCACAAAGGCATTTAACCCCTTAAAAATAGCTGTTACTTATTCAAATCTGTGAAAATGGTCAATTTGCCCACTTTGATGCCAGTTTTGATGCCCAGAACCCTTTTGTGCCAGGCTGGAGACACATGGATTTCATGTGGGGCATCAGTAGGTATGTAAATCAGGTGTTAGATGAGTGGCACAAAGGCATTTAACCCTTAAAAATAGCTGTTACTTATTCAAATCTGTGAAAATGGGTGATTTGCCCACTTTGATGCCAGTTCTGATACCCAGAACCCATTTGTGCCAGGCTGGAGAGACATGGATTTCATGTGGGGCATCAGTAGGTATGTAAATCAGGTGTTAGATGAGTGGCACAAAGGCATTTAACCCCTTAAAAATTGCTGTTACTTATTCAAATCTGTGAAAATTGGTGATTTGCCCACTTTGATGCCAGTTTTGATGCCCAGAACCCTTTTGTGCCAGGTTGGAGTGACATGGATTTCATGTGGGGCATCAGTGGGTATGTAAATCAGGTGTTACATGAGTGGCACAAAGGCATTTAACCCCTTAAAAATAGCTGTTACTTATTCACATGTGTGAAAATTGGTTCTCTGCCCACTTTGATGCCAGTTTTGATGCCCAGAACTAATTTGTGCCAGGCTGGATTGACATGAACTTGATGTGTGGCATCACAAAGTATGTAAATCAGGTGTCAGATTAGTGGCACAAAGCCATTTAACCCTTTCCATACCAGACCTCAGTGCCCACTTTGATGCCCATTTTGATGCCAGCCTTCTATTTTTTTTATCTGTTTTTAACTGTATTCATAAAAGGGCACATGACTGCATATTATTATATACTTAAAATGGTTAATTTTTATTGAAAAAGCTGAAAAAAGCAGAAAATAAAAAATAACCGAATAAGAAACTGCTGAATAAGAAACCAACTTCAGCCCGAATAAGAAACTGAACGAATAAGAAACCAACTTCAGCATCGTAGGGGCAGTGCACGGTGCCCCCTGTGTATAGTGTTCAGCAGGAGACCAGAGGGGCAGCGCACGGTGCCCCCTGTATATAGTGTTCAGCAGGAGACCATGGGGCAGTGCACGGTGCCTCCTGTATATAGTGTTCAGCAGGAGACCAGAGGGGCAGCGCACAGTGCCCCCTGTGTATAGTGTTCAGCAGACCAGAGGGGAAGTACACGGTGCCCCCTGTATATAGTGTTCAGCAGGAGACCAAGGGGCAGTGCACAGTGCCCCCTGTATATAGTGTTCAGCAGAACACCATGGGGCAGCGCACAGTGCCCCCTGTATATAGTGTTCAGAAGAACACCAAGGCCATCTTCCACTTGCAGCATCGCACACAGAGAGCTGGGTCTTTTCCTGTGTTATCCCTGCCATGTTGTACACGGCCCCCTCTCGGCTCCGGGTCGCTGTCCACCCTGTACCTCGGGACGACCCCTACACCGCGGTCCTGGCGTCTATCAGCCCGGCGATGTGACGTGTATGTACCGCCCCCTAGAGCCGGAAGAAGACAGCTCTGCGCGGCACGTTGGATCGGCCGGGATCACTTACTGGGGGCCTCAAAAGACGCCGGCTGTAGCCGCCGGTAATATTCACCTGGATTGAGGGAGGGTGTATGCTGTCATACAGCGGCTGCCGGCATCACTGCAACACATACCGGCCTCAGCCTGAGCCTGAAGGGCACAGGAGTCTGGGTGTATGGAGCAGTCACCAGCCAGAGGCATCTATACATCTGCAGGGGTGTGTGGCTCCATGTGTCTGTGTGTGCTCAGTATAGGACATATACAGGGACAGGGGGTCACAGGAGGCTCCATGTGTCTGTGCTCAGTATAGGACATATACAGGGACAGGGGTCACAGGTGGCTCCATGTGTCTGTGCTCAGTATAGGACATATACAGGGACAGGGGGTCACAGGAGGCTCCATGTGTCTGTGCTCAGTATAGGACATATACAGGGACAGGGGTCACAGGAGGCTCCATGTGTCTGTGCTCAGTATAGGACATATAGAGGGACAGGGGGTTACAGGAGGCTCCATGTGTCTGTGCTCAGCATAGGACATATACAGGGACAGGGGGTCACAGGAGGCTCCATGTGTCTGTGCTCAGTATAGGACATATAGAGGGACAGGGGGTCACAGGAGGCTCCATGTGTCTGTGCTCAGTATAGGACATATAGAGGGACAGGGGGTCACAGGTAGCTCCATGTGTCTGTGCTCAGTATAGGACATATACAGGGACAGGGGTTCACAGGTAGCTCCATGTGTCTGTGCTCAGTATAGGACATATAGAGGGACAGGGGGTCACAGGAGGCTCCATGTGTCTGCTCAGTATAGGACATATAGAGGGACAGGGGGTCACAGGAGGCTCCATGTGTCTGTACTCAGTGTAGGACATATACAGGGACAGGGGGCTTCATGTGTCTGTGCTCAGTATAGGACATATACACGGACAGGAGGCTCCATGTGTCTGTGCTCAGTATAGGACATATACAGGGACAGGGGGTCACAGGAGGCTCCATGTGTCTGTGCTCAGTATAAGACATATACAGGGACAGGGGGTCACAGGTAGCTCCATGTGTCTGTACTCAGTATAGGACATATACAGGGACAGGGGGTCACAGGAGGCTCCATGTGTCTGTGCTCAGTATAGGACATATACGGGGACAGGGGGTCACAGGTGGCTCCATGTGTCTGCTCAGTATAGGACATATACAGGGACAGGGGGTTACAGGTGGCTCCATGTGTCTGCTCAGTATAGGACATATACAGGGACAGGGGGTCACAGGTGGCTCCATGTGTCTGTGCTCAGTATAGGACATATACAGGGACAGGGGGTCACAGGTGGCTCCATGTGTCTGCTCAGTATAGGACATATACAGGGACAGGGGGTCACAGGAGGCTCCATGTGTCTGTGCTCAGTATAGGACATATACAGGGACAGGGGGTCACAGGAGGCTCCATGTGTCTGCTCAGTATAGGACATATACAGGGACAGGGGGTCACAGGTGGCTCCATGTGTCTGCTCAGTATAGGACATATACAGGGACAGGGGGTTACAGGTGGCTCCATGTGTCTGCTCAGTATAGGACATATACAGGGACAGGGGGTCACAGGTGGCTCCATGTGTCTGTACTCAGTATAGGACATATACAGGGACAGGGGGTCACAGGTAGCTCCATGTGTCTCTGCTCAGTATAGGACATATATGTGGAGCCCACTGGGACGGGGTACTCAGTGCCGGACCGGGGTACTGCTGGGGGATGTCACGGCGGTCCTGGTCCAGACCGTGTCCGGGCCCGCACAATAAAATGGGGGGTTATTTACAGGGGATTTGTCACTCGTGACGCCACCCACTATATGCGGCCAGTAATGGGGCCGCCGCTGCTGCAGATCCTCCGGGGATGATGGGATAGCAGCTTGGATAGAATAGTTCCTGTGGGCAGAACTGGGTTCCCCGGGGCAGTGGTAGCAGTAGTTAAAGTCTGTGAGGATAGTTATTGATGCTGCAGGAGAGTAGGGGTAGCAGTAGAGATGATGAGAGTAGAGGTAATCGCAGTATATGAGGGCAAGTGGGTCTTCAGTATAAGGATCACACACACTCACGGTTTCTGTTGTTTTCCAAGTCTTTACTTGCAGATGGTATATCACAATATTGTCCACGGAGTCTGTACCAGGTTGCTCCCACCCTGACCGGGTCCTTGGCTTCCTACTTAAGCACTGTGTGTGGCCCTGCTGCTGCTTGTAGCTATACTGCTGGCCCTGTCTCTGCTCACGGGTACCAATATGCTGGGCAACCTGAGTCTTCTGTGTCACTGACCCCTCCGTGTTGCTTTGCTATGGTGCTGTGAAGATGGTGGACCTTCACTATGCCGGTGTTTACTGTCCTGTCTGTCTCAGGCACAGCCTCGGATCCGGTATCCATCTTAAGCGCTTCCCCGGGGTCAAGTTTTTGGGTTAACTCTTTATCCCGGGTATGTTCCTCTGTCTCCTTTCCTCAGACCTCTCAGGACCTCCACCTCTACTTGACTCTGCTCCTGCTCCAGACTCAACTAAACTGAACTAACTGTCACTCTTGCTCTGTGGTAAACAACTTTAGCTCCTCCCACTAGTGCAGGTGCCACCTAAGCTCCTCCCACTTTCTAGTGTAGTGTTGTGTGGGGATGAAACCTGTGTTGATGTTTCTGTGGCAATTTAACCCTTGGGGTGCCACATATACAGGGACAGGGGGTCACAGGTAGCTCCATGTGTCTGTACTCAGTATAGGACATATACAGGGACAGGGGGTCACAGGTGGCTCCATGTGTCTGTGCTCAGTATAGGACATATACAGGGACAGGGGGTCACAGGTGGCTCCATGTGTCTGTGCTCAGTATAGGACATATACAGGAACAGAGGGTCACAGGAGGCTCCATGTGTCTGTGCTCAGTATAGGACATATAGAGGGACAGGTGGTCACAGGTGGCTCCATGTGTCTGTACTCAGTGTAGGACATATACAGGGACAGAAGGTCACAGGAGGCTCCATGTGTCTGCTCAGTATAGGACATATACAGGGACAGGGGGTCACAGGTGGCTCCATGTGTCTGCTCAGTATAGGACATATACAGGAACAGAGGGTCACAGGAGGCTCCATGTGTCTGTGCTCAGTATAGGACATATAGAGGGACAGGTGGTCACAGGTGGCTCCATGTGTCTGTACTCAGTGTAGGACATATACAGGGACAGAAGGTCACAGGAGGCTCCATGTGTCTGTACTCAGTATAGGACATATACAGGGACAGGGGGTCACAGGAGGCTCCATGTGTCTGCTCAGTATAGGACATATACAGGGACAGGGGGTCACAGGTGGCTCCATGTGTCTGTGCTCAGTATAGGACATATACAGGGACAGGGGGTCACAGGTGGCTCCATGTGTCTGCTCAGTATAGGACATATAGAGGGACAGGGGGTTACAGGTGGCTCCATATGTCTGTGCTCAGTATAGGACATATACAGGGACAGGGGGTCACAGGAGGCTCCATGTGTCTGTGCTCAGTATAGGACATATACAGGGACAGGGGGTCACAGGTGGCTCCATGTGTTTGTGCTCAGTATAGGACATATACAGGGACAGGGGGTCACAGGTGGCTCCATGTGTCTGTGCTCAGTATAGGACATATACAGGGACAGGGAGTCACAGGAGGCTCCATGTGTCTGCTCAGTATAGGACATATAGAGGGACAGGGGGTTACAGGTGGCTCCATATGTCTGTGCTCAGCATAGGACATATACAGGGACAGGGGGTCACAGGAGGCTCCATGTGTCTGTGCTCAGCATAGGACATATACAGGGACAGGGGGTTACAGGAGGCTCCATGTGTCTGTGCTCAGCATAGGACATATACAGGGACAGGGGGTCACAGGAGGCTCCATGTGTCTGCTCAGTATAGGACATATAGAGGGACAGGGGGTTACAGGTGGCTCCATGTGTCTGTGCTCAGTATAGGACATATAGAGGGACAGGGGGTTACAGGTGGCTCCATGTGTCTGCTCAGTATAGGACATATACAGGGACAGGGGGTCACAGGAGGCTCCATGTGTCTGTGCTCAGTATAGGACATATACAGAGACAGGTGGTCACAGGTGGCTCCATGTGTCTGTGCGCAGTATGGAACATTTAGGGTGTGTGCCCACATACCGGCTTTGTGCCGGTGGGCGGCTGGGCGGACCCGCCAGGAAGCTCTGCAGGCGTCCGGTGGCTTCCTGGCGGGTATGTGAGGCGGGTGCGGGCGGGTGCACAGCGGGTTAGCACCGGTGTTTCTGCAGCGGCTGGAAGCAGCACATGATTCTGCTTGCAGCCGCTGCAGAACCGGCCGGATTATAGAACATGCTCATTCTTTGCTAACCCCCTGGGAACCCAGTGGGTTAGCAACAGATGAGCATGTGTAAACCGCCGCTGTGTGCACAGCGGGTGTCGGTTTACATAGGTTTTAATGTTAATCCAAACGCCGGTTTGGATTAACATAAATTTACATAAAACTTATGTAAACCGACCGGCGGTTTACACATCTAAACCGGCACACACCCTTACAGCTACAGGGATATGGGTTACTGATGGTTCCATGTGTTTGTGCGCAGTATAGGACATCAGGATTATTAGGCTTCTTCCCACTTTTGTAACATCACACAAGATATAGAGGTGATAGTGTTACAATACTATTTCTAGTAGGATGATAAAAGGGACATTAGATATCAAGCATAAAGTTCAGAAGTAGATCCAGCACTCTCATGTTGCATTTCCCATTGTTTATTGAGGTAATAATCCAAGTTACGCCTCATTCAGACATCACTGATTTTTCATGTATGCTAAAAAAAACAAAAAACTTCAATTATCTTGGCTCAGATTTTCATCGGTGATTTTCTTACATGCAAGAAAAAAACTGCAAAACGTCTACCCATAACAATGTTGGTCACAGACTGCATGGATTATACACTGCTACTGTCTATTTGCCCCCAGGAGGGTGCCGCCTTTTTGTCTCAGATCATTCACAAACAACCCATCACTACTCAGAACAAATCATGTCTACATGTTTCATTTTTGGACACAGACAGACATGTGAACCACTCAATAGTTTATAAAGGGTACATGTTCTGTCTCTGAAAAACAAAGATAAAACACTTACCGTATGTGATTCACAAAAGTATGAGTGAGGCCTTACATGACCAATCCAATGGTGATGTGACTTGGATGCTTTCTGTACCTTAATAAAGACTCAAATGTTATGGGTGAATGCTACATGTATATCTGAACTTAATGCTCCATATCTTTTTCAATGCTATCCTGGACTTATGCATGTTAAAGGGAACCAACCACCCCAAATGACCCCCCCAGACTATTAATATGGTTCCCTACACCCAGCACATACATGTGGTGCAAGCTTTTTTGCTAAAAAGACTGGTTTTCATAAGTGAAGATAATGCTTTTGAAAGTTTATAATGAAAGGACGGGTGGGCGTTACTTAGCTCCTTCTAAAGCCGAGATCCTGCTGCCAGTCATCATCCTGTCCTGGTCACAGCAGTAACAGCCAGCCCTTTTTTCAGCGTCCCAGGCTGGTGCACGGGATGTCATGCCCGTGCACACGTCATCAGCTACAGCCGGGTCGCGAGCGCGCGCTCTGACTTCCTGCGCTCAGCAGTGGAAGTCAGAGCGTGTGCTCGCGACCCGGCTGTAGCTGATGACGTGTGCACGGGCATGACATCCCGTGCACCAGCCTGGGACGCTGAAAAAAGGGCTGGCCGTTACTGCTGTGACCAGGACAGGATGATGACTGGCAGCAGAATCTCGGCTTTAGAAGGAGCTAAGTAACGCCCATCCGTCCTTTCATTATAAACTTTCAAAAGCTGTTTCTTCACTTATAAAAAACAGTTTTTTTAGCAAAAAAGCTTGCAGCACATGTATGTGCTGGGTGTAGGGAACCATATTAATAGTCCGGGGGGGTCATTTGGGGTGGTTGGTTCCCTTTAAAGAGAACCTCTCACATCCTCCCCGGTGCTTTCCAGACTGAAAGCACCACTGAATGCAGTGCGTATGCGGCATTCAGGGAAGGTGTGTCCCATTTCTACCCCGAAAAAAACAGTTTGGAAAGTTAAGGGGTCCGGTGGGTCTTATCTGAGTTGCAGTCCTGGCCGCTCCCATGGTCCCCCCTGCCTCTTTGTTCTGCCTCCTCGTTTGTGGCCCCCCTCCTCTTCTACGCCTAAGCGTGTCAATTCACGCAGGCGCACAACGAGCACTTGGTGAGCGGGTCTTGGCTGATGTAATGGGGTATGCGCATGACTTAAGCACCAGAGCCCGCCCCTGCAGGACGGGCTCTGGTGCTTGGGTCACGCGCATGCACCTTTACAGCAGCCGGGACCCGCTCCTACAAAGTGCTCGTTGTGCGCCTGCATGAATTGACACTCTTAGGCACAGGCACAGAAGGGGAGGGGGCCAAACACGAGGAGGTGGAATAAAAGAGGCAGGAGACGGGGACGACCATGCGAGCGGCCAGGACTGCAAACTCCAGATAAGACCCACTGGACACCTTAACTGAACTTTCCAAACTGTTTTTTTCGGGGTACAGGGGGGTTACAGACATAGGACACACCTTCCCTGAATGCAGCATACATGCTGTATTTAGTGGTGCATTCAGTTTGGAAAGCACCAGGGGGGTGACAGGTTCTCTTTAAGTAGTGGCTACACTGACAGAAGATATTGGAGCTTAATTTATATATCCATTATCCATAGTAAACTAGAATGGTTATGGCTTAAAGAGGACCTGTCACCCCCCTGGTGCTATGCTAAATGAATGCAGCATGTCTGGTGCATTCAGGGAAGTGGTTCCCCATGTCTGTAGCCCTCCTGTAAGCTTTAAAATAGACTTTATAAAGTGTACAGATAACGTGTCCAGAGGGATTTACTCAGTAATGAGTCATCGCTGCTCCCTGGTTTCCTCCCTGCCTCCAGCCCTCTCTTGTTAAGCCTCCTGTTTGTGTCATCGCTGTTGCTGGTGTTCTCCCCGCCTCCAGCCCTCAGGAGGCTGAACAAGAGGGGACTGGAGGTGGCACAGAGAGGGCTGGAGGCAAGGAGGACACCAGCAACAGCGATGACACATTCAGGAGGCTGAACAAGAGAGGGCTGGAGGTGGCAAAGAGAGGACTGGAGGCAGGGAGGAAACCAGGGAGCAGCGATGACTTAATTACTGAGTAAGTCCCTTCATCTGTAGACTTTATAAAGTCTTATTAACTGCTTACAGGCGAGGCTAGAGACACAGGGGACCCCTTCCCTGAATGCAGCAGATACGCTGCATTCAGTGCTGCATTCAGCATAGCACCAGGGAGGGTGACAGGTCCTCTTTAAAGAGGTTGTTCTCTACTCAGACAACCCTTTCTCAGTTACATTGTTTCCCCACAGTAAAATGATAACGCTTATACTCTAGTGTCGTCATTGGCTCTCCTGGGGATCATGTAACATTGTTATGTCACATGATTCAAGTGGCCAATCAGACCCAGCTTCACTCTCCCCTGCTTTAGACAAATCTGACATCTGGAGGAAGTTAGATCTGCGGCTGCTGTCACTCCCTCCAGATGTAAATTACATCCAAAGAAGGGGAGAGTGAAACCAGCACTGATTAGCCTAATGGATTTCATAACATAATAATGTTACGTGATCCCCAGGAGAGCCAGTGATGACACTAGAGGTGAGTATAATTACTATTTTACTGTGCGGAATTATAGTAATTGAGATATGTTCATCTGAGTAGTAGACAACCCCTTTAATATACTTGCAGGTCTGCAGTGATTTAAGTCAGGTTTACACTTGCATGAGAGTCTCTGTTAGGAGGCTAAGTAACAAATTTTGTTATTTTTATTAGGATTAAAACTCAGGTTGCTGCTCTCAATGCCAATAAAAGAGTGGTCCGAAGGCTGATGAAATTTTAATCTAAATCCCTATTTATTGCGCCAATCTAAATTAATTTCCAATATAGTTTAATTAAAAATTCCCTACCCTTCCCTAATTACACTAATTGCTATTATTTTTTACCTTCCTCTACCTTCTTCCTGTCTGCTGATGCTTCATTTGAGAATCACAGTGCATCCTGGGATACCCAAATGAAGCATGATCAGGGGGCTGAGGCTGCGATCACTGTCATAACCTCTGCCTCCTTTCTGAGATGAAGCATCATCAGTCACGATCGTTTCAGGGGCTGATCTGGTCACTGTGCACTGTCATTGTGTGATATGCACAGTGACTGCGCACTCTGTGTTGCTTATATCAGTAGAGCTGGCAACAGAGCAGCACGCACTGTTAGTGCGGTGTCATAGTATTCAGCAGCATTCAAGAGACCAACGCCGCTTCTGCAAGTAATTTCGCTTGTTGGGGTGGAGCTGGTCTCTGAACACTGCCGGGTATTATGACACTGTACTGATAGTGCGTGCAGTTTGTTGCTTAGATCAGTGGAGCTGGCAACAGCAGTGTGTACAGAATAGTACTTATTTTTTTATCTTTTTTAAGGGTCCAAGTGGAAAATTGCCCATGTAAACCACAACTGGTCCATGTACACAGACCAAAACCATGGTAGACTGAGCAAACGCCTCCAAATCACAATCTTTAGATTTGGAGGTATGGAAAGTAGTTTTTGCGATTAGTGAATTGAACCTCATTTTGCTTTAGCTTCAGAATGCAGTAAATACTCTTAATATATAAATTCTCTCTTTCACATTCACATTTTATGTCCCATAGGCCCTCCCATAGCCCACAGATAAAGAGTTCATTACGCTTATGAAGGACAATGTCAGGGTCAGCTGTAAATGGTAGACCCGGGGTTGGAGTTGGCGTTGTGATCACACATCCTTCCTATCCAGGCTGTGTTTTACTTGGACAAAGAAAAGCAAAAGACTCGCCAGGGGCTGGCATGTATCAACTTCCAGGAGGACACCTAGAGTTTGGGTATGAGAACCTTTTATGGCAGGACATTTACTAAATATCTAGATATTTACAGGAGCATGAACATTCAGGATTGTCATCTATGGTCTGATGCCAACCAATAGTTGAAAAAGAGATGAGCAAAATAACACAGGAAGAAGAAAATCAATTATTAGTGGTACTTCAAAATGAATATCTGGAACATTAAAAAATCTGGTTATAAAGGGTATGAAAATATATAATTATTATGTTAAAATTCTCCAGATCCTGGTCAAAAACCAATGTGTACAATCCCCTTACCGGCTCCGTGTGCAGCACCATGACATGTCCACATGTTGCACACACAGACAGTACACCAAAAAATATATTGGTGTGAATATACATTGAGTCGTTTCCTCTCTGTATTAATCAAGTCTCAAGCTATACATTGCATTCTTTAGCCATTGGTTGCTCTGCCCAGGTCTTATCATGTTCCTTGTCTTTTTCTTTTTCTTTTATTGTGCAGTGAAAGTTGGGAGACTTGTGCTGAGCGGGAAACCCTAGAAGAAGCTGGACTTCACCTGAAGAATGTCCACTTTGCTTCAGTAGTGAATGGAATTAGTATTGAACATAATTATCATTATATCACTATACTAATGAAAGGCGAAGTAGATCTAAACTATCCATCTGAACCTACAAACCTAGAGCCAGAAAAAAATGAAGGTAAGGAATTTTACCTTCTGTACATTATAGGCTATGCTTTATTCCTAATGGAAGATTGGCACTGCATGCTTGATCTTTTAATTCGGTATATGGCATCCCTGAGGCTCAGTATTGTAGACCATTATCTGCATGCTGCTTTATGGTTTGTTCTTATAGAAACCTAAGCCCATATTTAAACATCCGTAGGTCACGGTGTGAGTATGGGCTGTCTCCTGACCTGAACTTTACAGCCTTGTAGGCATATATGGGGCTTTCCTTTTCGGGTCAGTAGTGTTCTGTCCCCGCTTAAGGCGAATGAAGGTGCGCAGTAAGTTATGGTGTGAGAAGTATTACCTTCTTATCCTTGAAGCGAGGCAGACAGGACCAAGTGCAGCTTCGGATGGATGGAGTCAAGCGTGGACATAGAGATGAATCAGCGGTGGTTTATTGAACCTTGCCAGAAGACAGTATGATGATACAATGCAGATGGTACAAGTAGCAGTAGGGTAATTGTCTTGTGGGTGTTCACCCCTGGAGCCACTGCTGAAGCTGCTGCTGGTCAAAAGACTTTGCTTTCTGCAGCCCAAGAATATGTGTCCTTCCCACACTGGTAGCTAGAGTAAAATGGATGCCAGGAAGTGAGGTAGTACACAAGGCTGCAGAACACTCCCACATCCTAGAAGGCATGAAAGGAGGAGCGAGGGAGGTGACACAAAGCTACTGGTCAGCAGGTGGCAGCAGACAAGTATGAAACAGATATCAATGAAACAGTGGATTGAACTATATGAAGATATTAAGGGAACAGCACACCCCCCGTCTGAAATTCACTTTGGGGATTTCACTACTAGAGTCTCTAGCTAAAACAACCTGTAAAGAAAAAGCATGTTAAATGCAACATTAAACATAAGTCAAGTCTGTATCGAAGAAGACTCAAGGTTCGAGACTTGTACTGTTCATCCGGCAGGAATGCTCTTGACGAGTGACAACAGAACAAGTTCATGGATGGGTCTTGTGAAGATCTTTGTCCATAAAGGCGACGCTGTGCTCTCTCATTTTGGGCTTGATAAGGGTAGTGCGTCCATCCCCATGTACGTAAGTCTTGAAGGAATTAATCTCTGAACGATTTGCGCATACATTCCCTATGACTACCCATCCTAAGTCCAGTCTCTGGGCGTAAGGTGCATAGTCGGGCCCATTACACTGTTGACGCACCTTGTGTACTCTTAGATTGTCTCTGCCGAGCAGGAGCAGAACCTCTGCATTGACATCCATAGGAGGAATAACACTGGCCAGGTGCCTCAAGTGTGGTTGGTGAAGTGCGGCTTCGGGAGTAGGAATCTCATCCTTGTGATTAGGTATTTGGTCACATTCAATAAGAGTTGGTAAGGGTATTTCGGTGTCTCCATTGATAGGAGAAGCAATGAATCCCCGTGCTCTCCTGCCACTAGTCTTTATACGGCCTGAACAGGTATTTAAGGTGTAGGGTTCTGATGGACCTTTAATACCAAAGGCTTCAAAGAACTTGGGTCCTGCCAAAGACCGGTTGCTTTGGTCATCTATTATGGCATACATCTTCACTGTCTTTTCTGGAAGTCCTTCTGGATAGACCTTGATTAGACATATTCGAGCACAACTCTTCTCCCTTGGACCCTCATCACATACCTCAGAGCATGAGCATGAGACGGCTGCGGCGGTGTTAGACTGTTTCTGGTGCTCCCCGCCGTGACTTGGAGTGGGAGCGATAGCAGAGACTGCAGTCGGTGAATCTCTGGCGAACGGGGTTGGGTGCATAGCTGAGGTGTGTTCTCCGCTATTACACTCCTCACACTTGATGATAGCTTCACAGTCCTTGGCCATATGCTCCACCGAAGCGCAGCATCTGAAACATACCCCCAGCTCGGTGAGGACTTTCTTGCGCTCCTGAAGGGCCTTGGACCTGAACCCTCTGCACCTGCTCAGTGAGTGAGGTTTCTTGTGAATGGGACATTCCTGATTGAAGGACTTGTCTCCCCATGATGGGGTGTACGGTTGTACCGGTGGATACCACAGGTGATGGGAGATTAGTCTTTCTTACACTCGCAGAGTTCTCAAAGTCTCTACGTTTCTGTATGACACCGTCATACTTCGATGATGGTGTAGTTGAAGTTGCAGTGTTAAGCTGTAGGAAGTCAAGGCTGGGGTCGTTCCTCATCTGGGATTGGTCGTCAATGAACCTGCAGAAATGGATGAATGGGGGAAAGGTGACGCCATGCACTCTCTTGTACTTTGTGACTGATGTTGCCCACTTCTCCTGCAGACTGAATGGTAGCTTCATCACGATTGGGTTAACTCCATGTGCTGTATCTAGATAACACAGGCCGGACAGACGAGGGTCCCTTTTCGTGAGCTCCAGCTCCATGAGCAAATCACTTAGGTCTTGAAGCTTGTGGACCTCCTTGAGGTTGATCTTCGGGACGTTCTGAAGTCTCTTGAATAGGGCCTTTTCTATTGCTTCTGCGCTGCCGAAGGTGCGTTCCAGTCTTTGCCAGGCAGCAGCGAGACCTGCTCCTGCTTGTCCCATGTAAACAGTTCTAAGGTTCTTGATACGGTTTGTAGAATCTGGACCCAACCATTTGATCATGAGGTCGAGCTCCTGTTCTGCGGTGAGACTGAGGTTGGCGATTGCTGCCTTGAAGGTTGCCTTCCAAGCACTGTAGCTCTCTGCACAATCATCGAATTTTGAAAGGCTGGTGTTGATTAGCTCTCTGCTCACCATAAACCTGGCAAACTCCGACATATTGGATTCCTCACTGCTTGTTGCCACGACAACTTGTGATGCCCTTTGGACGTGTGCGTTGCCTGGCGTGAAAGGGCGAGATGTTTCCGGGTAGAATGATGTTGCAGCAGGGTTGAGCTGTGGTTTAGCCTCTGTAGATTCTGATGACTGCTGTTCGAGCTGTGGAGGTAGATGGAGAAATGCTTGGTAGCCAGCTTGCTGTAGTGACTTCATTTGAGAAGGCAACTCTTGGTGACTGTCATTAACTTGCTCGGGTGCTGTGGGTAGAGCTGACTTGGAGATCTCAGCGTTGTTGGCTTGGACTGTGATGTAGCCTGGGGTTGACTCAGGTAACTGGTTCAGCACGTAGTCTCTGGTGCGATCAACCGGATCGTCTGTTTCCTGCGGAAGGGAGTGAACTGGATCAGGACCTTGGCTCAATGCTTGCTCGAGTAGCTTCACTTCAGCTAACGCAACTTCCTCTTCCATCCTTGAACGAAGAATCTTTATCTGAGCCTCCGCTTCTGCTTCCCTATCTGCGAAGGAACGTCTCACTTTGGATTGTTCTGCTCTTATACGGGCTTCTAGTATTCTGTCACTCAGGGCTAAGCTTCTTGAGGATGATGCTCTTGATGACCGAGAGGAGCGTCTAGATGAGGTTGTTCTGTGAGATCTAGTTTCCTGCTGGTGAGAAATACGGTATTCTGCTTCGTCTTTGACATTTTGTACCTTGGCGTCTCTCTCCCTGTATACCGATTCTGCCTTGCTCAGATCTGATGGGGCTTCGTCAATGTTGGAGCCTTTTAGAAAGGTAGTGTACCTTGTAAACAGCCTCTGGTATTTTTCTTGAGCTGTGTTCAGTCGTTCAATGGCGGCTTGTAAGTTTGCAGTGTCGCCTAAAGAGGACTGAAGTCTTGACGTGTGGCAAGAAACCCGTTCCCATAGTTCTTCAAGGTTGTCACATAATTCGTCCTTCGTATAGTGATAGTGTTCGATAGCCTTTATTGTTGGTTTGACGCAGCGTTTTTGTTGCACAACTTGATCTGCTGGGAGCATGGATTCTGTTTCCTGCTCTTCATCGTGGATAGTGTCAGGTTGTGTTTGTTCTGTTTCAGTAGTTGGGGACTGTGTAAGGTCTTTTTCGGCCATTTTGATTTAAGGTGCGCTGTCTCTTTAAGAAACTAAACTTTACAATTGGGGTCTGGAAATCGCAGTGTGGCTCCGTTAAGACACCCTAATAAGATTTCCAAGGTGTTTTAGAAGAATTGTGGGGTTTTCCAGTCCGACAATCTGCAGCAATGTGGCGTAGGATGGAGGGAAACTTGGGGTGCATAAACTGTTCCTTTATAATGCAGAGATGTGATTCAGGCCTGGTGGATGAGAGGGATCCCCTAGCACTTATCCAGGTGAGCGCTGTTGCTGGACAGATTCCACAGTGAGGTGCTGGATTCTTAGGGAATCTGTGGCTGGATAGTGAGTTTAAGGCAGTGTTTTTGGCTGGTTTAAAGCAGTCTTTTGACTGTTCTGTCCCCGCTTAAGGCGAATGAAGGTGCGCAGTAAGTTATGGTGTGAGAAGTATTACCTTCTTATCCTTGAAGCGAGGCAGACAGGACCAAGTGCAGCTTCGGATGGATGGAGTCAAGCGTGGACATAGAGATGAATCAGCGGTGGTTTATTGAACCTTGCCAGAAGACAGTATGATGATACAATGCAGATGGTACAAGTAGCAGTAGGGTAATTGTCTTGTGGGTGTTCACCCCTGGAGCCACTGCTGAAGCTGCTGCTGGTCAAAAGACTTTGCTTTCTGCAGCCCAAGAATATGTGTCCTTCCCACACTGGTAGCTAGAGTAAAATGGATGCCAGGAAGTGAGGTAGTACACAAGGCTGCAGGACACTCCCACCTCCTAGAAGGCATGAAAGGAGGAGCGAGGGAGTGACACAAAGCTACTGGTCAGCAGGTGGCAGCAGACAAGTATGAAACAGATATCAATGAAACAGTGGATTGAACTATATGAAGATATTAAGGGAACAGCACAAGTAGATCTGTGGATACAAAGTTAATCACTTTCTGTACTTGGACCATGAAATATTTTATTTATTACTTATTGCTTATATAGCTCCATCATATTCCACATCACTTTACAGAAATTATCATCACTGTTCCCATTGTGACTCGCAATCTAAATTCTATATCAGTGTATCTTTGGAGCATGGGAGAACATACAATCTCCTTGCAGATGTTGTCCTTGGTGCGGTTTGAACCCAGGACCTCAGCATTGCTAAGCATGCTTAAAGGGGGTTGTCTGATTCCACTTGTCTCTCTTGGGTAAAATAATAGAGCCTGTACTCACCTCCATTGCTGGCTCCATTCCAGCATTGTCAGCAGTCGCAGATTAGGGCTCATGTGACGTCACAATCACTGCCGATTTCTGTTTCTCGACCTTCGGCTGAAAGAGTAATCAATAGGTAGTGATACTGCAGCTGTTCAAATCCCACTAAGAACTACGTCTGCAAGGAGTTTGTGGGTTGTCTCTGGGTACTCCAGTTTCCTAAATAAGGAGAGCAAAATCCAGGCACCGCTTATTACAGGCTTTCATACGCTGTTGCAATCAGCATTGCACTTAAATTTACAGGAGGTGGCCACAGAAAAATCAGCTCCGGTTGTGCTTAATTTCACAGTCCAGCAGAAACAGTCAATAGAGATGAAGATATGCAAAAAAAGAGAAGATGGGAGCGCAATGTGAAGTACCGTTTATAAGGATTATTTAGCAAGGGGGCCAAGTGGCCACTCGCCTCGGTGGTTGTGCACACCTGGCACAACTTCGGTAGGTAGCCTGTTGTTAAACCTCCTCTGTGGAGGTGTTTAGGATGCCGCCAGCTGTAATCACTGCCGCTCCCAGGGAAGTTCCCGTTGGGTCACGTGACCGGGTGCCAAGTGGAAACACGTCACTGCAGGTCCTATAGCGGTGTTTAGCGATCTATTGCCAGCCAGGTCCTGTGGATTAGGACCTGGTTTGAGTATTTCTAAGGTCCAGAGCTGCTCCTGCCGATTTACCCAAGAGTAATGAAGTGCAGTTAGTATAATGTATCGGTCTGTGGAGCGCTAGGTTTAGAAATATACAGGGGGCCAATGTTAACATTAACAGCAGTTTTATTAACCCCTTACAAGGCCACAACGCGTTTCACCAGCAAAGCTGCTTTGCTGCTGAAACGTGTTGTGGCCTTGAAAGGGGTTAATAAAACTGCTGTTAATGTTAACATTGGTCCCCTCTATATTTCTAAACCTAGCGCTCCACAGACCGATACATTATACTAACTGCAAATAGAGATGAAGAGACAGATGGCACTCACCATACTGAGCTTTGTTTTAGTTTATTTTCATGTTCAGGTGCAGATACACATGGGGGAGGGGGAGCAGAGACACATGGACGACAGCAGCTGTTTTGTGCTGTCGTCCATGTGTCTCCACCCTCTCTTCCCCATGGGTATCTGC
The DNA here is from genome assembly GCA_033576535.1 of Allobates femoralis. Classification (NCBI taxonomy): domain Eukaryota; kingdom Metazoa; phylum Chordata; class Amphibia; order Anura; family Aromobatidae; genus Allobates; species Allobates femoralis. Next base: position 598,596,440 of record JARQOC010000002.1, read on the forward strand.
ACCTGAACATGAAAATAAACTAAAGCAAAGCTCACAACCAGGGCTGTGGAGTCAATAAGCCAAACATCCGACTCAGACTCTTCAATTTCCCTGAATCTGACTCCACCAAAATTGACACGGACTCCTATTCCACAGCTATGGCTGTGGAGTCGGTAAGAAAAACATCTGACTCGGACTGCTTCAACTCCCTGAATCCGATTCCAACCAAAATGGATACCGACTCCGACTCCAAAACATTGCTCAGAACGGTGAGCACCATCTCTCTCTCTTTATCTCTATTGACTCTTTGTATTCCAGTTTCCTCCCACAATCCAAAGGTGCCATTTAATGCCCCCATTAGAGATGAGCGAGCACTAAAATGCTCAGGTGCTCGAAGCTCGGGCCGAGCATCCCAAGATACTCGTGTACTCGGCCGAGCACCGAGCCCAATGTAAGTCAATTAGTGACAGGCTCCGCCCACAGACTTCCGGCTATAAAATGAGTGTTTCTTGGAAAGGGCGGGAGGGGGGCTTTTTCAAATCATCGCAGCATACAACACCTTGGGGACCCTAACATTCAATCTGCTCTCTGTGAGGTGCCAGCTCACTGTGTGCACTGAAGGGAGCTGTGTATTTGTGTCAGATCGATAATTGTTAGTGAAGAGTCCGAGCATCTCGGCGGTACTCGGTGCTCGCCGAGCATCCCGAGTACCTGGATACTCATGCGAGTAACGAGTAGCGCCGGGCATACTCGCTCATCACTAGCCCCATCTGTACTGTGGCCATGTGTATGAAGCCTTAGATGTCTCTCTAATGCAACACTAAAGGCTATCACCACTGGACATTTTTTAACTTTTTTTCCTTTTTATTGCAGGCTGGAATTGGGTTAAATGGGAAGAATTTCCTCCAAACAACCAACTCTTCTGGGCCCTGTGTTGCTTGAAAAAACAAGGATATGATCCTTTTAGTGAAGATTTTGATCATTTACGGCCAGCACAACAATGAAATTGTTTCATTTTAGCTTTTATAACCTGTAGTATAAAATGTATTCATATTCTGTTTATAGAAATAGGTGTTTTTTTGCTTGTTATTGTTACAAATCTGTTTGCACATGAATGTATTTGCTCTGGTGTACAAATTATTTAACACTGTCTCATCATAGTCAGGTAATCGGCATATTTGCCTTATTTTTAGAAATAAATAAGTGGTTTGAGAGAGTATAAAATGACAAAGTGTAACCACTGTTTAAATCTTTATGTCTTAATGATGTAGAGCAGGGGATTATAATAAACCTTCAAATATACTTCATAAGTGAAATCTGGAAGAATACCCTTCAAAAACCTTCCTGAAGATTTCCCCACTAGGCTGTCTAAACATGACATATGCTGGTTGTCAGGGAAATCCGTCTTCAGCTCCAAACACTGAATATGGTCATATAAGGGGGAAGGCCTACACAGCATTCACAATACAGCTGATTAGTGGATCTGCAGTTTACCTCGTCATGCTGTCAGCAGTGAAAACAGCTTCTGTGATCTTACCTGACGACTCTCCATTCACATCGGCTCTGCTCCGTGTTATCAACTGATGGCTTCCACACAACTCCTCTGCCGATTGCACAGAGCAGAGCAATGTGAATGGAGAGGAGTCAGATAAGATCACAAGAACTGTGTGCTGACAGCCTGAGCTCAGTAGTATCCCTGCCTGAGGTAACCTGAGATGCTGATGTAGCCACGTTACACAGGCACACTGTGTAGGCATTCCCCCCTATATGGCTGTATTCAGTGTGTGGAGCTGAAGATGGATTTTCTTGGACAACCAGCATATGTCAGGTTTCTGGAAGGCTTTTGAAAGGCTTTCCTCCAGATTTCAGAATTGAAGTATATTTGAAAGTTTATTTTAATCACTTGCTCTACATTATTATTAAATAAAAAGGTAAGCAATGGTTACACTTTAAGCCCTCCCCATCACAGCCAGTTTTCACCTTCCTCATCAAGCCCGATTTTTCAACTCTGACGTGTTCTTTTGTGTTAATACCTGAAAAGGGAACATGACCGCTGATTAATGAAGCAGCCATACATATTTAACTCTGAAATACTGCGGTATTTCAGAGGAAAACATAGGCTAATAGCCGCCATGGTGTCACAGGAGACTAGTCAGACAGGCAGCACCCCTATGGCGTCTTCCTGGAGTGATAGGTCTCACCCTATACACCCATGCAGGGAGAGGTCTGTTTAAATTTTAAAACTGCACCCTTCAAACAATTCAACAGCATATTCAGGGAGGTTTTCTTTTAACCCTGCAGGTTCTTCACAAGTTATTACTAAGTGAAATAAAAAAACAAATTCCTTTTTTTCCACTGAAATGTTGCTTTAGCCTCAATTTTATATATTTCATTATTGAATATAGGATCATTTTTATGCAATTTCTCTAAAAGAATGAATAAACCATATGTTGTTGGAAACAACCATACACCATATGTTGTGTGCACACAACTGAGTTTGGGAGGGAAGGAGAGCACTATTTTCGGTATCTTTAAAAGTGTAAGTGTTAAGCCCCTGCTTATAAAAAAGCCAAGAATCCAGAGCTGCCTGTAGTCAGCACACAATACAAAAAGTGCATATGCACATATTAATTTCTAACTGTACTTTAAACTGAGACATTTAGCAAAGAATAGATCAGTTCTTTGAGCTACCGCGCCACGTCACGGCATTCTCAGATGGAGCAGTCCTACTCTACGTTTTTTATATATGCTGTGCCATTATGGCCTCCTGAATGCATTAAAAGCAGAACCATATTAAATGCACATGTGCCTGAAGCATTTCTGAACTACTCCCAATGCGCCAGAAAAGGGCAGCTCAGATAAAGGCAGACCAGGTCCGGACATGATATCCGGACATTATCAGATCTGACTCCCACACTGCCAGACCAGCAACCATGGATGAGGGTAGAACAGGCCCAAACACATGTGCAACAATCAAGAAGAGCCTATGGGCAGGGTGTGGCCGCTGCATGTGTGTACAGCGGCCTACATCAATCACAATAAAAACAGATATAATGGCGCGCACAGCAAAAAGTGGTGGTCAACCACAAACCAATAACAAATAAAAAAGCCAAGAAGCCAGCGCTGGCTGTGGTCAGCACGCAATACAAAAAGTGCATATGCACATATTAATTTCTAACTGTACTTTAAACTGAGACATTTAGCAAGCGGTTGACCAATTCTTTGAGCTATCCCGCCACATCACAGCTTTCTCAGATGGGGCAGTCCTACTCTATGTTTTTTATAAATGCTGTACCATTACAACCTCCTGAATGCATTAAAAGCAGAACCATATTAAATGCACACGTGCCTGAAGCATTTTTTAACTACTCCCACGGCGCTAGAAAAGGGCAGCGCAGATAAAGGCAGACCAGGTCCAGACATGACATCCGGACATTATCAGATCTGACCCCCATACTACCAGACCAGCAACCATGGATACGGGTAGAACAGGCCCAAACACACGTGCAACAATGTGGCCAATGTGGCTAAGTCCTGGTGCCGAATGTCCCAGGATGCTCCAAAGCTACAAGTGGAGTGAGCCCGTAGCCCGCTAGGAACAGATACATTTTCTGGTCATCATAATGGGAGACCCAAACAATGGGGTTTAGGGCACTGCCCTCCGGAGGTCACACTAGGTACTACAAGTTTGTAGACACCGCCTCCTCCGCTTATAAACCCCTACCGCAGGGAACATCCTCAGTTTTTAACTTAGTGTGCTCGGAGGATCACGCTTTGCTTGCACTTCACTAGGGGTCCTGCAATAACTGCGGACGCCCAGAGGCCCGGACGGACTCTGCTGAGACAGCAGCTCCGGTGCTGTACCCTGAGGTTCAGGTGATCCCAGGGCCATGGGAAACTCAGAATAAGATCAATGAATCTCTGTTGTCCCAACTGTCCTCCATGTCGCAATCCCTGGAGGCCCTTAATAGGAGGCTGGAAGGACCAGCTACTCCTTCCAGTTACCCCCGGGTGTCTCCCTCTTCTGCTGTGAGACCCCTTAAGTGGGCTCGTCGTGAGGATTCACCCGAGCTCCAGGCTCTCTCTGAGGAGGAGCGTTCCTCTGATGGTGAGGAAGATGATGGGGGTTCGACTCTCGGGTCTGTGTCTGTGTCTGAACCACCAGAGGGGTGGAGGATTTGGTGTCCTCTATCAACGAGACCTTACGTCTCGTGACGCCCCCTGAGGAGGTGACGGTACACCGAAGGAGGTCTATCAATGGCTGCGGCCGGAGGCTAGACCAAGTGGCTCCTTCATGGACCACACTAACTTTGGAAGGGTGGTTAGAGCTCCCAGGTTACATCCTGGGCGGCGTTATGTCCGCAAACCCAAGGACAATCGTTTCCCCTTCTCCCAGGAGGTGCTTCAGGAGTGGTCGCAGTCCCGAAGGTGGACGCTTCCATGACCAGAATTGCTGCACGCTCCCTTTTCTCTGCCTCTGATAGCTCCTCGCTGAAGGATGCGACTGACAGACAGGTCGAGCAACTCGCCAAGTCTTCCTATGAGGCTGTGGGGTCTTCCTTTGCCCCTAATTTTGCCACGGTCTGGACCTTACAAGCGATTACTGCCTGCTTGGATGGTATCTCTGACCTGGCAAGGTCCAGTCCAGAGGTCCTGGCGCTTACTGATAGGGCAAAGGCCTATGCAGATTACGCCAGGACGGCGACTTTGGAGACTGCCACTCGCTCAGCCGTGGCTTCGGCCAATGCTATTGCGATTCGCAGATTGTTGTGGCTGCGTCTTTGGGACTCAGATGCCACATCTAAGAAGATTCTACAGAATCTTCCGTTCTCTGGTGACAGGCTGTTTGGTACCGAATTGGACAAGCTGATAAAGGATTCTGCTGAGTCTAAGATTCCGCAGAATAAACCTAAGCCATGGTACACCGTTAAAAGGAACCCTAAGCAGTGGTCCTTTCGTTCCAGCTCACAGTCATCAGCACCGTCCGCTCGCACGGACCGAGGGGGCAAGCCCGCCTGTCAGTGGCGCTCTAAGAGTCGTCCAAAGAAGCCGGCGGGGGCAGCGGCTGCCACCCCCAAACCCGCCTCTACATGACTCGCTCTTCCTTCCTGCCTCCCCACAGGTGGGGGGCCGCCTGTCTCGTTTTCAGGACAGGTGGCTACTTCACGTTCAAGATCAGTGGGTTCGAGACGTGGTCTCGAGAGGTTACAGGATAGAGCTGACGTCAAAGCCGATATCCCGATTCCATCGGTCGGCCCCATCCCCAGAAAAGGCTCAGGCTTTTCACCTGGTGTTGGAGGGTCTCCGCAGGGACGGAGTGGTGGTCCCGGTGCCTTCCGGGGAGAGGTTTCGGGGTTTTTACTCCAACCTCTTCATTGTCCCAAAAAAGGACGGCTCCTTCCGCCCGGTTCTGGACCTAAAGTTGTTCAACCGTCACGTGTTGGTTCGGAAGTTCCGTATGGAATCACTGCGCTCCGTGATCGCAGCTGTCTCACAGGGGGACTTCTTAGCGTCCATAGATATCAGAGACGCTTACCTTCACGTGCCCATTGCACCGGCTCATCAGCGCTGGTTGAGATTTGCAGTGGGGGAAGAACACTTCCAATTTGTGGCGCTGCCGTTCGGGTTGGCCTCGGCACCGCGGGTGTTCACAAAAGTGATGGCCTCCATGATGACTCTCCTGCACGTGCAGGGGCACGCCGTAATACCCTATCTGGACGACCTGCTGGTCAGGGCGCCATCGGAACACCTTTGTCGGCAAAGCCTGGAGGTAACCATGAAGTCTCTGGAACAGTTCGGGTGGCTTCTCAATATCCAGAAGTCGACCCTGGTTCCTACCCAGTCACTGACATATCTGGGCATGGACTTCCACACGGACTCAGCCCTAGTGTCTCTGCCACGAGTCAAACAGATGGCGATCCAATCAGGAGTGCAAGCAGTCCTCCTGTCACCACAATCATCCCTACGGGTGTTGATGAAGCTGGTGGGGCGCATGGTGGCAGCAATAGAGGCAGTGCCTTTTGCACAGTTTCGCCTCCGTCCTCTCCAGCTGGAGATTCTTCGCAGATGGGACAAGAGGACGATCTCTCTGAATCGGCTGGTGACACTGTCACAACCGACCAAGGATTCCCTGCAGTGGTGGCTTCAGTCACGGCATTTGTCACGGGGCCGGTCCTTCCTCAAACCGTCATGGTTAGTGGTGACCACCGACGCCAGTCTGACGGGCTGGGGTGCGGTGTTCTTACACCACAGGGCTCAAGGCCTCTGGACTCAGTCGGAGTCGGCATTGCAGATCAATGTACTGGAGATCAAGGCGGTCTATCTGGCGCTCCTGGCGTTTCAGAAGTTCCTGGCAGGACAGCCCATCCGGGTTCAGACCGACAATGCGACGGCCGTCGCGTATATAAACCATCAGGGAGGGACCAGAAGTACTCAGGCCCTCGCCGAGGTCCACCGCATTCTATCTTGGGTGGAGGACAACGACTGCCTGATCTCCGCGGTTCACATCCCAGGGGTCGAGAACTGGGAGGCCGACTACCTGAGCCGGCAGGGGATGGACGCCGGAGAGTGGTCTCTTCATCCAGACGTCTTCCAGGACATCTGCAGCAAATGGGGCACTCCGGACGTGGATCTGATGGCCTGCGCGGCTGAATCATCAGGTGCCGCAATACATGGCGAGATCATGGGATCCTCAGTCTCTAGGGGCGGATGCCCTGATCCTAAGTTGGTCCAGCTTCCATCTACCATATGTGTTCCCGTCTCTAGCTCTGATTCCCAGGGTCCTGTGGAAAATCAGGACGGAATGCAGAGTAGCCATTCTAGTGGCACCAGATTGGCCCAGGAGGTCCTGGTATCTGGACCTGTGGCAACTGTCAGGCGGACACGGGTGGGCTCTTCCAGAACGCGCAGATCTTCTCGCGCAAGGCCCATTCTTCCACCTCAATTCCAGGGCCCTCAAATTGACTGCATGGCTCTTGAGGCCTGGCTACTGACGTCCAGAGGCTTCTCTCCGACGGTAGTTGCCACTATGAATCGGGCCAGGAAGCCCGTATCCAGGAAAATATACCACAGAACGTGGAAAATCTTTTTCACCTGGTGTGCCTCGGGAGACAGGTCCCCGTGGCCCTTGTCCATTCCGACGTTGTTGGCTTTCTTACAGTCGGGTTTGGAGTTGGGCTTATCCCTCAGCTCCCTGAAGGGTCAAGTATCAGCTCTTTCTGTGCTGTTTGACAGGCGCTTGGCGCTCCTCCCGAAGGTCCGTCAGTTTCTGCAAGGGGTGTCTAGGGTGGTCCCACCTTACAGGCGACCTCTGGACCCTTGGGACCTTAACATGGTCCTGGCGGCACTACAGAAACAGCCGTTTGAGCCACTGAGAGACATTTCCCTCTCTCGTTTGTCCCAGAAGGTAGTCTTTCTGGTGGCGATTACGTCTCTGAGAAGGGTCTCAGAATTGGCTGCACTTTCGTGCAAGTCGCCCTTTCTGGTGGTTCACCAAGACAAGGTGGTGTTACGCCCGCGGCCAGAATTTTTGCCAAAGGTGGTTTCCACTTTCCACCTGAACCAGGAGATTGTTCTTCCATCATTTTGTCCCGCTCCCGTTCATCAGGTTGAGCGCGACCTCCATACTCTGGATCTTGTGAGGGCTGTACGCATTTATGTGTCCAGGACTGCCTCCTTCCGGAGTTCGGATTCATTATTTGTCCTTACGACAGGTCGCTATAAGGGGTCCGCGGCATCAAAGTCAACCTTGGCCAGATGGATCAAGGCTCCCATTCAAGAGGCCTACCGGTCTTCTGGTTTGCCTCTCCCGGTGGGATTGAAGGCTCACTCTACCAGAGCTGTCGGTGCCTCCTGGGCTTTGCGACATCGAGCTTCTGCTCTACAGGTGTGTCAGGCAGCCACCTGGTCCAGCCTGCACACATTCTCTAAGCACTATATGGTGCATGCCCATGCCTCTGCGGATGCTAGTTTGGGCAGGCGGGTCCTCCAGGCGGCGGTTGCCCACCTTTGAGGGGGACCATGTGTTATCCGTCTTTTGAGGAACTCTTCCCGCCCTGGGGTATTGCTTTAGGACATCCCCATTGTCTGGGTCTCCCATTATGATGACCAGAAAAAAGAGAATTTTGTTTACGTACCGTAAATTCTTTTTTCTTTAATCATCAATGGGAGACCCAGCACCCACCCAGTTGTTCCGTTGCATGTTCTGCAGTTGATCTGTTCCCTGTTGGGACAGTGTTATCCGGGTTGTTGAGCCGTTTGTACACGGTTTTTTCTTCCCGACGTTTCGGGTGTGGTTTATTTGTCTCCTCGCAGCTTATGGACCAAACTGAGGATGTTCCCTGCGGTAGGGGTTTATAAGCGGAGGAGGCGGTGTCTACAAACTTGTAGTACCTAGTGTGACCTCCGGAGGGCAGTGCCCTAAACCCCATTGTCTGGGTCTCCCATTGATGATTAAAGAAAAAAGAATTTACGGTACGTAAACAAAATTCTCTTTTTCGTAGTCGATAAGCCTCCTGGATGGCGGAGCGTATCCAGCGGGCCAGAGTGGCCTTTGAGGCTGCCAGTCCTTTCCTGGGACCTTCGGGAAGAACGAACAGGGCATCAGTCTTCCGGAAAGGAGCTGTTCTGGAGATGTAATATGTAAGTGCTCGCACCAGGTCCAAAGTATGCATGGTCTTTTCCACTCGATGCACCGCCGCAGGACAGAAAGATGGCAGGATAATGTCCTCGTTGAGTTGAAAAGAAGAAGTCACCTTCGGGAGGAAGGCGGGAACTGTGCGCAGAACCACCTTATCTTGATGAAAGGAGAGGAAGGGCTCCCGACAAAAGAGAGCTGCGAATTCCGAAATGCGTTGGATGGATGTTATCGCCACCAGGAACACTATTTTCCAGGACAAAAGGAGGAGAGAGACTTCTCTAAGAGGTTTGAATGGTGGTCTTTGAAGACCATCCAGGACCAAATTCAGGTCCCATGATTCCAGTGGACTCCGATAAGGAAGTGCCAATCGGAATATCCCTTGGAGGAAGGTTGTGAATCGGGAGCGTGTTGCAAGGCAGCGTTGGTAAAAAAAAAATGGAAAGGGCAGAGAACTGCCCTTTCTAGGAGCTCAAGGCTAAGCCAGCTTGTAAACCTGACTGGAGAAAACGGAGGATCACGGGAATAGACAAAAGGAGGAGGGAGGTGCCCTTGATCTTTGCACCATGAAAAAAATATTTTCCATGTACGATGGTAAATCTGGGATGAGGCCGGTTTTCGGGCCCTAATCATGGTGTTAATAACGTCGTCCGGTCAGAAACCTGCGCGCGTTAAGACCCAGGTCTCAACGGCTACGCCGTCAAATTCAGGGTCCTTGAACCCTGGAGGCAGATGGGACCCTGCATCAGGAGATCTGGCCGGTCTGGACGGAGCCTGGGGCGTCTGCGACTAGTTGCATCGGGTCGGCGTACCAGGCGCGTCTGGGCCAGTCTGGGGGCAATGAGAATGACTGATACTCTTTCTAACTTGATTTTTTTTGACTACCTTCAGGATTAAAGGCAGCAGCTGAAAAATGTATGGCAGTCGGAACTGATGCCAGGATTGTACTAGCGCGTCCGCCCCAATGGTGAGCGGGTCGTGTGACCGAGCTATGAACGCTGGGACCTTGGTATTCAGGTGCAATGCCATCATGTCCACGTCCAGAGTCCCTCAGCGGCAGCAGATTTGGTGAAACATGTCCGGGTGCAGGGACCATTCCTCTGCAGCAATGCCCTGACGGCTGAGGAAATCTGCAGCCAAGTTGTCCACTCCCGGAATGTGGACTGCCGAGATAACTAACCCCGTCGACTCGGCCCAATGGAGAATGTGCTCCACTTCGAGTAGTTCCGCTCTCCTGCGTGTGCCGCCTTGGCGATTGATGTAGGCTACTGCCATGGCATTGTCCGACTGGATGCGGATATGGCGGCCTGCCAGCAGCTCATTAAACTCTTGGAGCGCCAGGGTAATGGCACTGATCTATTTTATAATGCCCCCTGAGGAAGCAATCAGGGAAACGCGTTGGGGCGTCCCCTAGAGGTCATCCAAGCACACAGGCACTTTGCATGGGTAAGCATGAAATCAAATATTGTGTGATGTTAATCTGGATAATGGAGGTTTTGAGATAGCAAATGATTAGTTGCTAGTATAATGAGAAGGGACTATAAACTGGAACTTCTATATACTTTGGGTCAGAGCCCTGAAACCTAATTATGCATGTCTCTGTATCACAGAATCTTTGTTTTGAAAAGACTACCATGTTTGGTCCTGTTGTGTGAGGAGTAGGACTTTAACCCCTTAATGTCCTCCTATCCAGATCCATGTAAATCTAAGAATTTTATTATGTCTGTGAGCACTTTATATCTGCAATTTTAACTTTTGATGGAATAATAAAAGCATCTATAAGAAAAGCAGTTTATTGGTGCAATTGTATTTGTGGTATAGAAACTCTCCAAAACCGATGAAATATGAGTAATAATGGCACGGGATCTCCAGCAGGTTGATTGGCAGGGCCGATTCACGTGTGGACCAGTGGCCTTGGGCAGTATGATGTCGGTAAACTGCCCCCCAACCGAGTAGGCTGGCATCTGTGGTGAGGACTGCCCAATTGACGGGGAGGAACGATCGTCCCCTGGAGAGGGATGGTGGACAAGTCCACCAAAGAAGAGCTCGCCTGACCGATGGTGACAGAGAGAACATTTTGTCTAGGAAGAGAGACTTCTGTCCCAGGCTGTTAGTAGGGCTATCAGCAGTGGGCAGAGGTGAAACTGAGCAAATGGAACAGCCTCTATTGCTGCCACCATCTTGCTCAGGACCCTCATCCCGAATCGGATAGAATGTGGAATGGGCCGGAGAAGAGTGCATACTCCCCGACGTAGGGCTTGTGCCTTGTCCCGAGGGAGGGATACCAGGCCTAGGTAAGTCTTGAAGAGCATGCCCAGGAAGGTGATCGACTGGGTCGGGATTGGAGATTACTTTTTGAGGTTCACTAACCACCCTAAACGTGACAGAGTGTCTATAGCAGGGTCCCCAACTCCAGGCCTCGAGGGCCGCCAACAGTGCATTGTTTCAGGATCTCCTTAGTATTGCACAGGGGTTGGAATCATTCAAATGCACAGGTAATGATTCCAACCCCTGTGCAATACTAAGGAAATCCTGAAACCCTGCACTGTTGGCGGCCCTCGAGGCCTGGAGTTGGGGACCTCTGGTCTATAGTGATCTGGACACTCTCTGTGCAGGCCAGGAAGGATGGAGCCTTTATTGGGGTCGTCTAGATAAGGTAGGATGAAGACTCCTCTGGAGTGAAGGATGCTCATGGTGGCTGCCATGACTTTGGTCTTGCTACCGCACCAAGGGTATTCACCAAAGGGTAGGGCCACAAATTGAAAATGACAATCACTGACCGCAAACCGCAGGAGTTGAAGGGTGATTACATCCGAAACAGTCACTGTTGTTTGCACCTCCACCACCCCCTCCCCTGCAACCTGCACCCTGCTTCATGCCGGAAGGCTGAATAAAAAAGCCTGAGACCAACTTTACATATGTGTGAGTGCCTCCTTTCTTTATATATTTGGACTATTATCTAGTGCTGACACAGGTGAGCACCCCCATTGAATGACTGTCTGCTGCTACATTGGTACAAGGTGTCCAGTGCCCCGATTCATTCTTTGTGAACTTTGGTGAATACCCTTGGTGCGGTAGCAAGACCAAAGGGTAGGGACACAAATTGAAAATGACAATCACTGACCACAAACCGCAGGAACTGCTGGTGAGTCTGGGCAATAGGGACATGAAGATAGGCGTCTTTTATCTCTATGGAAGCGAGGAATTCCCCTTTTTCCATAGACGCAATGATGGAGCGTAGAGATTCCATCCGGAAATGGCAAATGTGTACAAATTTGTTTAAATGTTTGAGGTTGAGGATGGGACGAACCGATCCGTCCTTTTTGAAGAATACGAAGAGGTTCGAATAGCGCCCTCTGAATCGTTTGGAGTCCGGCACTGGGACAGTGACTCCCTACTGCTGGAGCAAAGAGATCACGTGCATGAAGGCGCGATTTCCTTTTGGAGATTTTGGGGGGTTAGAGGGGAAAAACCGGCTTGGAGGTCGGGATGTGAACTCTATGTGATAACCGAAAGACACAAGATCTTGCACCCATCTGTCATCTGTGGCTGCCATCCAGACACGACTGAAGGAGCGTAGGCATCCGCCAACGATGGGAGTGTCTCCGGGGGCAGTTGGGAGTCATGAGGAGGAGAACCGATGGGATTGGGACTCCTTGGGTCTAGACTGCCTAGGCCTGAATTGCCAGGCAGAGTTTGGCTTATAGGACGGTTGTGTGGGTCTGTCTCTGCAGGGAGAGCGGTTAGTAGAGGCGGGTGGTCAGGAAACTGACCAGCTGAAGGAGTTCCGAAAGGAACAAAAGGAAGTGTTGTGGTTTCTGATTAATGGGCGTCTTGGCTTGTGTTGGGGAAGCAAGTGCTTTTACCCCCAGTGGCATCAGAGATATGTTTATCAAGTTGTTCACCAAAAAGCCGACCAGTGTGGTAAGGTAAGCCGGTCAGGGACTTTTTGGAGGCAGAGTCGGCGCGCCATATCTGGGCCAAAGGGATCTGCGAATAGCGATTGCGTTTGAGGCAAAGGCTGCGTAGGTGGCTGAATCCAGGGAAGCCTGGATGAGATAGTCTCCTGCTGTAATAATTTGGCTAATGAGGTCTACCAGTTGTTGTGGGAGATCTGTCTCTTGTAATGATTTCTGCAGGCTTTCAGCCCATAACATAAGAGCTTTCGCCACCCATAACAAAGGAAAAAGGGGACAGGGAGGAACCCGGGCCTCAAAGGCTGAGCGAGCAAGTTGCTCAACTTGCCGGTCAGTTGGGTCCTTGATGGTTGGACCCAACTGGGTCCGGTAGGGACAGCAACGTTTTTGCGGTGAAGCAGGAAACTGGAGGATCGACTGCGGAGAGTCCGCCCAATTTTTGGGGAGTGCTGACGTGAAAGGGTATCTAGTCTCAATGGGTTTGCGACCAGTAAAACGCCTGTCAGGCTTTTCTCTTTGTTTGGTCAGGATAACCTGAAACTCAAGGTGATCCACAAAGACCTTTTGTGGTCTTTTGTCCCTTTTGAAGGATACTGCATGGTCCTGAGTGGTTGTCGGGACATCGTCAACATTTAGTGTGTGGTTAACTGCCGCGATGAGATCGTCAACTTTGGACTTCGGGGGCGCAGCCAAGGGGCCGGGTTCGCGCCTGAGCGACATCACAAGGGGGCGTTTGCCGCCCGCCGGTGATGTCGCACGATAGTGGGGGGTGGCAGGTCTCGAGGCAACGTCACCGGGGGGGCGTGTTGGGGGGAATCTCACCTTGGGAGCGGTGCCCAATCAGAGCCTTGTGAGTCAATCCAGCGTCCCTGTGTAGGAATCTGGGGGGATGTTGCAGTAAGAGCCCTTGTCACGCAATGCAGGGATCCATGGTGTTAGCGAGCCTTGACCAGAGCTGCTTCCCTGGGTCCCTCTTGCTGTGGGGCTCCGGTGTCAGCCTCCATGCCTGCGACCCAGGTACCCGGAGAGAGATGGGGGAGGAGCGGTCAGCCATGTCCCTGATAAAAAGGGAACCGTGGGGTCTGCACCAGGTGCGGAAGGGGATACAGGGAGGCAACATTCCACGTGCCCGTCCGTTGTTGGTTGTGGAAAATCGGCACCCAGGGGGGAACTGTCGCCCTTGAAAAGCCCATTAAAAGTAATTAGGCGCAGCCCTGCAAGATCCATTGTCGCAGGAAGGTGTACGGGGAGGCGACAGTCCACGTTCCCGCCTGTTGGTGCTTGTGGGAGAGCGGTGCCGTTGCCCATCTCAAAGTCTTGATATCAGCAAAAAAGAAAAAAATTCCAGAAAAAGGGATAAAGATGTGCCACCTACAGACACTAAGCTAAAACTGGTGTGGCCTGGCCCAGCCATGGGGTGTATACTGCAGAGGAGGAGCTACTTTGTTTTCACATTTGCTTAGTGTCACCTCCTAGGGATAGGCAGCATAACACCCATGGTCCCCCAATGAGGCGAGATAGAAAAGTATTTTGTACTTCGGACCCAATTAGGGACCTCAGGCTCAAAGAAAACCCTGGCAACTACTCAAAATAGTCTGCTCTATAGAGGACCTGCACAATTTCTTAGCCCAGGTGACCAGGAGCTCACACACACAGAGCCTACACGGCAAGTGCCAAGTGCTTTGTTTTAACTGCAGACTTTCCAGTTTTTTTCTGAGTAACGGACAAGAAAAACAGGAAAAAATAAATTCAATAAAAATACTTTCTTAGAGATCTCTCACCCATCAGATGTGTAGAAGAGGTACCAAAGCCAGGGGAGGACACTTTTCCTGCGACAATTCTCCTCTGGAGGTCTCGTGGGAGGAATCACTGCTGCTGTGATGCGCTTCTTCATAGATTCAGTCTCTGCTGGAGCCTCAGTCCCACTCATGGCTGCTAAAGAGAGCACAGAAGGCACCATCCACCGTGTTCTCCTGCCTTTTAACAAGCCCTCAGCTCCTGCAGCCCGCCTCCTGGCTTGAACCCTGAAGTTCTGGATACATCATGTGATCGGCGCACTCGTCATCAGGGACTGCCCCCTGACGTGAACAGATCTGGAATATAGCGGCCGCCAAATCAGAGGGCACCACCATGTATGGACCCGGCCCCGGAAGTCCAGTGCACTTGTCAGCCGGACCCGCCTCCTCCGCCAGTCCACAGCATGTGCAACCCGGACGCCAATCACATAATGGTGCCGCCGAGCACGCACCCTTAGGGACCCAAGAGCCCCGCCCACAACCCCTGGTGGCTAAGCAACAGGGTCTGCATCGGCCTACCCCGTGCCTGCACCCACTGCCAGCTGTGTATCTGCTGCCTCCAGCCATTCCGAGGCGCTGCCCATGGCTTGCAGGTATGCATGCACCCCAACTGGGGTAAAAAGAAAGAAATAAGGCAAAATAATGAAAAATCTTCTGGCACTGCTGTTCCTGAGGCTTCACGTTCAAGGACAGGAAACCAACTGACGTGGGGAAAGGAACCACCCCTTTTAAAGCCTGATGGTTCCATGTCCTTGTAGGGCAGATCCCTCTCATCGGTACTGTCATAGATGACCAATAAAATTAGTATTTTTATGTGTCCGCAAAAAAAGGAGATTTTTGTGTACTCACCATAAAATCCTTTTCTCTGAGCCTCTAATTGGGGGACACAGGACCGTGGGTGTTATGCTGCTGTCTACTAGGAGGCGACACTAAGTGGAAGTTGGAGAAAAAAAAAAGCAGAGTGGCTCCGCAACTTTTGTAGACACCCCTGGCTGGCACCAGCCTGAACCAGTTTAGTGAGTAAGCAGTAGGAGGACTAACAAACCAAGGGCGTGTAAAAAGGCCACCACATATAAACTCAAGTAACTAAGAAAAAATTATCAGAAAGGCCCAATACAGGCAACAGGGAGGGTGCCGTGTCCCCCAATTAGAGGCTCAGAGAAAAAGATTTTATGTTGAGTACACAAAAATCTATTTTTCTCCTTCGCCTCAGTGGGGGACACAGGACCGTGGGACGTCCCAAAGCAGTCCCTGGGTGGTAACAGAATAATAGTAAAGTACCCTACAGGTGGGCTACTGCCACCTATAGGATGCATCTACAGAGACTCAACTGCTGAAGAATGAGTATGCACACTATAGTGCTTTGCGAACGTGTGCAGGCTTGACCAGGTAGCAGCCTTACACACCTGTTCTGCCGAAGCCTGATGCCGGATGGCCCAGGAAGCCCCCACCATGCGAGTGGAGTGTGCCTTTATACCAGCTGGAAACAGGAGCGCTTCGTAACTGATACGCCTCCTGAATGGTAGAGAAATCTCTTCATTCAAGTGGAATGAGGAGACCACCTGTGGAAGAAAAGATGGTACAGGCCGAAGCACAACCTTGTCTTGGTGGAAAACCAGAAAAGGAGCCCTGCAGGGTAGCGCCGCTAGCTCAGAGACACGATGGATGGAGGCAATCGCCACCAGAAACATGACCGTCTGGGATAGAAGCCGGAGAGAAACTTCTTTGAGGGACTCAAAAGGTGACGTTGAACGTCCAGGACCAGATTGAGGTCCCAGGCCTCCAGTGGTCTTCTGTAAGGGGAAACCAGGCAGGAGACACCCTGGATAAAGGTCTTAACGTGAGGGTTAACCGCAAAGCGGCACTGAAACAGTACTGACAAAGCAGAGAACTGAATGAGAGACCAGCGTCTAGGCCGGATTGAGGGAACCCCAAGACGGCCGGGAGAGAAAAGCGAAGTGGAGCGAGGTGACAAGCACTGCACCAGGTGAAGAAAACTTTCCAGGTGTGGTTATAAATGCGAGCGGATGCAGGTTTCCATGCTCTAAACATAGTCTGAATAACGTCTGCTGAAAAAAACAGCCTGTTAGAACCCAGGGCTCAAAGGCCATGCCATCAAATTCAGGGCCCTCGCGTTCTGGTGGCAGATCGGACCCAGGGTGATGAGGTCTGGATGGTCTGGAAGACGCCAGGGAACGTCAGTGGTGAGCTGAACCAGGTCGGCATACCAGGCGCGCCAGGGCCAATCTGGGGCTACCAGGATGACTGGAACGCCTTCTGATTTGATCTTCCGCATCCCTCTGGGTATGAGAGGCAGAGAGGGGGGCGGGGGAGACGGGGGGGGGGGGAAGATGCAAGGGAGGTGAAATTGAGTCCAGGATTGGACTAGAGCATCGACTCCCATTGACTGCGGGTCGTGAGACCGAGCTATTAACCTGGGCACTTTGGTGTTCAGCCGTGATGCCATGAGATCCACATCCGGAGTCCCCCAATGACGGCATATCTGTTGAAACACTTCTGGACATAGGGACGACTCTCCTCATGCAATGTCCTGGCGGCTGAGAAAGTCTGCCTCGCAGTTGTCGACACCCAGAATGTGCACTGCTGAAAGAACAGACCGGGTTGACTCGGCCCAACGGAGAGTGGGTTCCACCTCGCGCATCGCCTGTCTGCTGCGGGTCCCTCCCTGGTGATTGACATATGCCATCGCTGTGGCATTGTCTGACTGGATTCAGATGTGGTGGCCTGCTAGCATCTGATGAAAGGATTGCAGCGCCAGATAGATGGCGCGAGTCTCTAGGTGACAAGGTGGAATCCAAGGGGAACCACCTGCCCTGAGCCGTGTGGAGACGGTACACCACTCCCCAGGCCAGGAGGCTGGCATCAGTAGTAAGTACCTGCCAGCGAGCCGTAAGTACTTCCTCTGCGAGAGGGAAGATGGGCGCAGCCACCATTGAGGGGAGTGTTTGGTTGAAGACATGAGGTGAAGGATCCTGTCCAGGGTGAGAGGACTTCTGTCCCAGGCCTTGAGAAGAGCCAGTTGGAGAGGCCTGAGGTGTAGTTGGGCAAAGGGAACCGCCTCCATCGCTGCAACCATTCTGCCCAGGACTCTAATCGTGAATCGGAGAGTGAGGTGTGGGGCAAATTAGGGCCCATACCCCCTTCCGCAGAGCTTGGGACTTGTAGCGAGGTAGAAGTACTAGACCGCGGGATGTGTTGAAAAACATCCCCAAGAAGGTAAGCTTTTAGCTTGGTATTGGAAATGATTTGGGGAGATTGGCATGGTGTGGGACGGCTCTGTAGGGCCTGGATCAGGGTTGATGAGAGCCTCTCCATGGACTGTGACATAGATTGTGTCAGAAAAAACAGCCCATTCAGGAGGTGGATTGGGTGAACTGGACTGAGCGGGATCAGTGGTGGATTCCTGAACGGTATTATGGGCACAAGTCTGGCAGTGCGGGGTAGTACATCCACTAGGTAGGAGCGCCCTGCACGTAATACAGGAAGCATAGTAAGATGCAAAGGTCTTGGAAGATCTCTTATTACTTGAGCCCGACATGGCTAGTGAGAGACACCTCAAAGAGCTACTCTAACTGCAATTAGGAGCTGTATTGGGGCAGGGGAGAAGGCACCTCTATGGAACTCCTGGAAGGGGAGAGAATAGAGAAAAAAGGCTGCAGCAGTGAAGGAACTTCTGAGCCTCTTACCCCCTGTGTCCTTGCTGCAGAACATGTAGCTGGCAGCGTTCCTGTGTCTCCCCCCGGCAAGAGGTATCGGTGAGGCACTGTGTGCTGTCCGGTGTCTCGTTGTAATGGCGGCCGGTGTTGTGGAGTTGGGGAAGGAGGCGGGCCTGACAAAAAAAAAAAAGGAGTGCGAATGCAGCTCTTGCGATGAGCGAGAAGTGCTCAGATGAGGGCCAGCCCACCCCCTCGATGATGCAGCCGGCGTCATCGGGTAGACGTAGACAAGGTAACTAGGCCGAAGCTGGGGCCTGCAGCAAACACCGGCCCCGGGAAAGAGAGGGACCTGGCACGGAGCCGAAAAAAGGATCCCGCCAGGTCTTCCTACTGGAGCCAGCGCAGCAGGGGGGAGAACCCTCTTCCCCCGTAGAGGGGGGGGGGGGGGAAGATATGCCAAGGTGCCAGGCTCCCTTGGACTAGGCTAATGCCATCAGCAGGATAGCTGAGGCTCTGGAGTGAGCCTGGAGAAGCCTCTACCAACAATCTCTGGAGAGGAGTGGGGAGATAAAAGGGATCTTACTCGGCTGAGGGGTCTTACCCAGATGTTGGCCTTCCACTGATTCCATGTTCACATTCAACCCAGAACACCCAACTGTGGGGTCTGGGGAGTTTTGCGAAGGTAATCCTGGCATGTATCCACCTCCACCCAGATTCCCAACTGTGGGGTCTGGGTAGTTTTGCTGAGGTAATACTGGCATGCATCCACCTCAACCCAGATTCCAAACTGTGGGTTCTGGGGAAGGTGCTGAGGAAGCCCAAATGGTGTTTTGCTTCAACCCAGATTCCCAACTGTGTGGGGTCTGGGGAGGATGACAGGCTAGTCTTGCTTGAAGTTTGTAAAAATCTGTGAAAATTATATCTAAAAACCTATCCAAAAAACGTACGTAACAGACGTGGCTATAGACTGCATCTGCCTCCTAACAAGACTAAGCAAAACCTGGTTCACGCTTGTGCCAGCCAGGAGTGTTTAACTGCAGGAGAGGAGCCACTCTGCCTTTTTTTTTTTTTTTTTTCAATTTCCACTTAGTGTCGCCTCCTAGTGGACAGCAGCATAACACCCACGGTCCTGTGTTCCCCAATGAGGGAGGAGAAATCAAACTGTGCTTGGGTGACAGCCGAACACAGTCAAATGTTTTGCACACACAGAGACTTGATGCTCACTGCCCCATAGTATAACATTGGTCCGAGGGCCATCCGGTAAAACAATTGCTAGCAATATTGCCGCGTGTGACGGTACCTTTAGGTTCTACAGAGATATATGTGATGAGGGACCTTTTTTAAATTTACAAATAAATAAGCAGGGTTGACAGCTCATATTAAAATGTTTTTTGGGCCTTAACCCTCTTAAAAATGCAGACAAATTTTGTTTGTGCTTTTGTGTCCTCTTTTTTTTTTTGTTGATAGTTTTTTCTGCACAAGATTTTTTACATTATTCATTTTACAATGTCTTGTTCTGAAAAACAAGGAAAAAGGCAATTCCATCTTTGCTATTCGGATTTGTTTGCACATCCTTCAAAAGATAAAAAATAACTGACAATATGAATCTGGGCCGCTATGTTAGGACCTATAACTGTTTTACTTCTCGGTAGGATGAGCTGTGAAAAGGCTTGGCTTCTTGAGTAGCGAGTCGATGTTTATGGAGCCCAATTTGAAATAGACGTGATGATTTTACTGCTTTTTATCACATTTTTTCAGCAGAGATAGACTTTTCTGGACATAATACCTATTTATATTTATTTCTAACTGGGGGGTTGTTTCCATGTTTAGTGGGTTTAAAAAAAATGTAAAAAAAATAGCCGTAAGAGACAAACTTGCAATCATTTGTTCTATGTATTATACACTGAAAAATAGCCATTTCCTATGATGCCCTGGACTGGACTGTAGGCACGGAACTTACCTTCAACTTACCCCCAAGCTGTCTTGACAACCAAGGCTGTGAAGTCAGTAAACCAAACCTCCGATTTCAACTCAGACTCCACCAAAATGGACTCCAACTCCACAGCCCTGGTGTGCAGTCAGTAAGCCAAACTTCTGACTAACGTCGACATCTCAAGTTCCCTGAATCCGACTCCAACTCAGACTCCAGCGCTCTGCTATAAACCCACCATCACCACACAATCATGGCGTAGAGCGGGTAATGGGCACCTAGGAAGCTTGAGGTTTATTTCCCACTGTCAGAGGCTGATGCCGGCTATAAAACAGATTCTGACTCTGCTCCGTACATCCACAATGGCTTCATGATGTCAATAGACGAGAAAAAGGTAAATCCAACTTTTAAAACCATCAAGTTAAAACAAGGGAAATTTTAAAAGCTGAAAAATGTTGTTTTTTAATGAAATAACTTTTCTACTATTTTATAATACAAAACTCATGAAATAATGAGCATTTCCTTATGTACATTTGTGCATACTCCATGTTTAAACAAAACATATATACATTACAAGCAAATAAGGTTATATACAAACAGTGGCTACCAACGTGGATAAAAAAATAATAGTGGGTAACTTCTGCAATGATGTAGGCGAGTTTCACATCAAAATGAGTCAGTGGTTACTAATGTCACCATATGCCGTTCTCACTATGTACACAGCGGCAATCTGTATATCATCCAATGACACATCCCACCAATAATTTACCAAGACTAGATACAGCTTCAGTTTATCATAAGGTATGAAGTCCAGACTCTAGATAACCAAGCATTAGTCAGAGTCACTGCTGCTACTGGAGGAATCTGTAGACATTACTTCCACATCATCTTCATTCTCTTTGTTGGGCCCTAAAGATTCCATTAAGAAGTCATTGCTGTGGTTTGGAGGCAGCATGTTCATAGAAATGTCATTAGTTTGCCATGGGTATTGTGGAGCCAGGACATCTGAAAGTGCAAAAAAACAGAAATAAATATCAAATGTTTCAAGTCTTACATGCTATCTACATAACTGGGAATGTCTCATAGGCTAAGGCCACATGGCGACTTGTCTTGTGATAGTGACTGTCAGAAATGCCGCTTGACAAATCTTTTTTTCTGACTTGATTTAACAAATATTTTAGCGTGCTAATTTTGCTGTAACTGAAAAAACATGCAAGGGATGCTTATGACCAGTGAGAGAATCAAACAGATATGGAAACATCTGTGTCACAGCAGGTCACATCATAAGAAATTATTACATCCAATGTTGCATTTTGTCACGTGATGTCACTGTGTAGCCCTAGCTTTAAAGGGAACCTGTCACCCCCTTTGGGCTTTTTAAACTGTGCCCACCAGTTTACACATATTATAAATGGAGTTCTTGTAACCCCTCTATGTGCTCCTCATACCTGAGAAAATAACTTTTTTTCTGTCCAGCTCTGGCCTCCTATTAAGTCCGGGAGGCATGCTATATGGCCCTGGTGGATCATGCCCTCGCCACCCCCGGCTTCAAAACCCACCCTGCATTTTTTTAAAATTGCTGCCCCCATGTGTGACCAGCACTGGAGTGACAGCCACACTTGCGCCTGCGCAGTGGAGCAGGTGTCAGCGCTCCATTGAACATAGGGCCAAAGTCTCACAAGATTTCACTAATCTCGTGAGTCGTCTGTACCATCTTCAATGGAGCGCGGACACCTGCTCCACTGTGCAGGCGCAAGTGCGGCTGTCACTCCAGTGCTGGTCACACATGGGGGCGGCAATTTTAAAAAATGCACGGTGGGTTTTGAAGCCGGGGGTGGCGAGGGCATGATCCACCAGGGCCATATAGCATGCCTCCCAGACTTAATAGGAGGCCAGAGCTGGACAGAATAAAAGTTATTTTCTCAGGTATGAGGGGCACATAGAGGTGTTACAAGAACTCCATTTATATTATGTGTAAACTGGTGGGCACAGTTTAAAAAGCCCAAAGGGGGTGACAAGTTCCCTTAAAATTACCAAAATATTATCCTCTACCCCATATCTGTTTATTTATGGATCTGTTTGCAAACTATATATATATACGTAATCTAAGTATTTGTCGCACTTAGGTCCACTTCCATCTGATTGATCTTTTTTTAATTCATGCTATAGCTAGGTATTGGAGTATAGAATAAAATCTTCAGCATTGGATTGAAGAAACATTTGTCACAACTGCACATTCACCAAGACAACTATGAAACAGCTAGTATTATACTAAAATTATTATTTCACCTCCTAATTTAGGCTACATTCACATTTGCGTTCCCCTCTGCAGCGTTCTGCGGAGGGGATCCGCAATGTGACCGCAGCACTGCAAGCCCCTATCTTTATAATGGAAGCGCACGGTGCTGCGTATGAGCGTGCGCACCCATTCACTGCCATATGTGATCTGTGCGCAGGCGGACGCCTGCACACAAATCACCCAGTCTCTTCCGCACCACGAACGCGACATGTTGCATTTCTGGTGCGGACGAGACCGGGTGATTTGTGCGCAGGCATACGCCTGCGCAGAGATCACATATGGCAATGAATGGGTGCGCAAGGTCATACGCAGCACCGTGCGCTCCCATTATAAAGATAGGGGCTTGCGGTGCTGCGGTCACATTGCGGATCCCCTCCGCAGAACGCTGCGGAGGGGAACGCAAATGTGAAGGTAGCCTTATACATTATGCTCGCACACAAAGCACAGAGAAAATTGCTTCTCACTCGAACTGTTAAAGTACATTACTAAGAGAAGAGATGTAACAAAGCTTCACATACAATTGGAGGGTAAAAGAAAAACCAAAGTTTATGAGATTTCTAGAAGGAATGTACAGAAGCTTCAAAATTAAAGAGGGCCCTGTAGGTTTGGATTTCTTTTTCCCTTAATAAAGATCTTCATTTATAAACTGGATTTTGTGTTTACTTGTGTTCTCTTTATCTAATATATAAATTTGTTTGTTGCTCTGAAACATTTAAGTGTGACAAGCACGCAAAAGAATAAGATATCAGAAAGGAGGCAAACACTTTCACACCACTGTATACATAATTAGCATTTACATACAGTTATTGCTAACATCCAACAAGTCACTGCTGTCCATATGTGTGATCATACTTAAATTTAAACCTGTCTTTTTTTTTTTTTTGCTTAATGTGGAAAAAGAGAATTTTGTTTACTTACCGCAAATTCTTTTTCTTCTAGCTCCTAATTGGGAGACCCAGACATTGGTGTATAGCTTCCGCCTCCGGAGGACACACAAAGTATTACACTTAAAACAAGAAGTGTAACTCCTCCCCTACTGCCTATACACCCCCTCTAGGAGGAATCCCATCAGTTCGGTGCACAAGCAGGAAGGAGGATAAAACCCACATCAAGACCAAAAGGTCCGGCTAAACATTGTCGGCCAACAGGGCCGAAAGAGCGACATGTACAACACCAGTCACTCACATAAAAAAACAACGCCCAAAGGCCAACAGGGTGGGTGCTGGGTCTCCCAATTAAGAGCTAGAAGAAAAAGAATTTACGGTAAGTAAACAAAATTCTCGTTTTCTTTTTCGCTCCATTGGGAGACCCAGACATTGGGATGTCCAAAAGCTATCCCTGGGTGGGAAGAGACCCAAGCAAGACAGTAACTTCAAATGTGAGCAACCGCCTCCTGAAGGATCCGTCTGCCCACATTAGTTTCAGCCGAAGCATACGCATGAATCTGATAGTGTCTTGTAAAGGTGTGTAGGCTAGACCAAGTGGCCGCCTCACACACCTGTTGTGCCGTGGCCTGATGACGTAGGGCCCACGAGGCACCCACAGCTCTTGTGGAATGTGCCTTAATCCCAGCAGGTACAGGTGTACCAGAGAGAAGGTAGGCTTCCTGAATGTGAGCCTTGATCCACCGAGCCAAGGAGGACTTGGAAGCCTGCGTTCCTTTCTTCTCGCCTGTCGTGAGAACGAACAGGGCATCCGAGCGGTGAAAAGCAGCCGTGCGGGAGATATAAATCCTGACCGCCCTGACCAGGTCCAGAGTATGGAGAGACTTCTCATACTGGTGAACAGGATTAGGACAAAAAGACGGCATGACAATGTCTTGATTCAGGTGAAACGGAGAAAGCACCTTCGGTAGAAACTACGCCACAGGTCAGAGCACTACTTTATCCTGGTGAACTACCAGGAAAGGGGATTTGCAGGACAGAGCTGCCAGCTCTGAAACTCTTCGCAAAGACGTAATAGCCACAAGAAAGGCCACTTTCTGAGAAAGTCTAGAGAGGGACACCTCCCTCAAGTGTTCGAAAGGAGACTTCTGCAAAGCCGCGAGAACCATATTAAGGTCCCAGGGGTCCAGAGGACGTCTGTAGGGGGAAACAATATGATTTGCCCCTTGTACAAACGTTTTGACCTGAGGCAGGTTAGCCAGACGTTTGTTGAAGAGCACAGACAGAGCGGAGATCTGGCCCTTTAGGGAACTGAGAGCCAAGCCCTTGTCCAACCCGGATTGAAGAAAGGCAAGAAGGGTTGGAAGAGAGAAAGGCCAGGGAGACTTTTTGTTGAGACGGCACCAAGAAAAGAAAATCTTCCAGACCCTACGGTAAATTTTTGCCGATGCGGGTTTCCTAGCTTGTCTCATGGTTGCGGCGACTTCAGAAGAAAAGCCACACGATGTCAGCAACCAGTCTTCAAGTGCCACAAAGTCAGGCTGAGGGCCGCTGAATTGTGGTGGAAGAACAGCCCTTGAGACAGAAGGTCTGGCCGGAGAGGGAGCCTCCACGGATTCCCTGTCGAGAGCTGTAACAGGTCCGGATACCAGGCCCTCCTGGGCCAGTCTGGGGCGATGAGCAGTGCTTGACGACATTCCATACTGAGTTTCCGAAGAACCCTGGGTAATAGAGGAAATGGCGGAAACACGTAGGGAAGGCGAAACCTGTACCAATCCTGGACCAGAGTGTCCGCCGCCACAGCCTTGCTGTCCCGAGAGCGAGACATTGAACAGCGGGACCTGGTGGTTCAACCGAGAGGCCATGAGGTCCACGTCTGGAGTGCCCCATCTGTCGCAGATGTGACGAAAGACATCTGGGTGGAGAGCCCATTCTCCTGCGCCCATACCTTGCCGACTTAGATAGTCGGCCTCCCAATTGTCCACTCCGGGAATATGTACTGCTGAGATGGACGAGTCGTTGTCCTCGACCCACTGTAGGATACGGTGGACCTCCGCGAGGACCTGAGGACTGCGAGTGCCTCCCTGGTGGTTGATGTAAGCGACCGCAGTGGCGTTGTCGGATTGAATCCGAATCTGGTTGCCTGCCAGGAATCTCTGAAATGCCAGAAGAGCCAAATAAATGGCCCGAATCTCCAGAACGTTGATCTGAAGGGAGGATTCCTGCTTCGTCCAGGTGCCCTGCGCCCGGTGGTGAAGAAAAACGGCGCCCCAGCCTAGGAGACTGGCGTCCGTGGTCACTACCAACCAAGAGGGGGGCAGAAAGCGTCTGCCCCGAGAGAGGGAGGTGGGAAGCAGCCACCAATGAAGAGACTCCTTCGTGACCGACAACAGAGGGATATGCTGGTCGAGGGAGGAGGACCTCTTGTTCCATCCGCGCAAGATCTGCAATTGCAGCGGACGGAGATGGAATTGCGCAAATGGCACTGCTTCTATGGTCGAAACCATCTTTCCTAGAACGTGCATCACACGCCGGATGGATACTGAGTCTGACTGCATGAGAGACTGGACTTCCTCCCGAATCGAGATCTGCTTGTCGACAGGCAGGACGATCAGAGCCGGGGCAGTATGAAACTCCATGCCCAGATAAGTTATTGACTGAGCAGGAAGAACAACAGACTTGGGTACGTTGATCAACCAGCCGAAGTGCTGCAGAGTGTCTAGAGTAACTGAGAGACTTAACTGACACTGCTCCGCAGAGGGAGCTCTGACCAGAAGGTCGTCCAAGTACGGAGTCACTGCATGGCCGAGAATGCAGAACCGCCGCCATCACCTTGGTGAAGACCCTCGGTGAGGAGGCAAGGCCGAAGGGCAGAGCCACGAACTGAAAATGCTCCTCTCCTACCGCGAACCTCAGCCATCGTTGATGTGCAGGAGCGATGGGGACATGAAGATAGGCGTCCTTGACATCCACTGAGGCTAGGAAGTCCCCCTGAGATAGAGACGCTATCACAGACCGCAGAGATTCCATGCGAAATGACCTGACCTTCACGTGCCGGTTGAAAAGCTTGAGATCCAAAACCGGTCTTACCGAGCCGTCCTTCTTGGGGACTGTGAAGAGGTTCGAGTAGAACCCCCGGAAGCGTTCCCCGGAGGGAACCTGGGTCACCACCCCGTCTCGTCTCAAGGCATCCAGTGCCTGACGAAAGGCCGAGGCCCTTGCCGGCGGGGGCGGAAGAGAGACAGAAACGAGTCGGAGGACGCGAGGTCAGCTCTATTCTGTAGCCGTGGGAGATGACGTCCACTACCCATTGGTCTTGGATCTGGCAGCGCCAAATGTCTCCAAAGTGGGAGAGCCTGCCACTGACCAAGGATGCTGCTGGGTGAGGCGGCGAGTGATGCAAGAGGCAGCATTGGCGGCTGTGGCGCTGGCTGGCTTCTTTTGTTCATTTTTGGGCCTCCACGTCCGCCCTGACTTCTGATCCCTGTCTGTACGGGAGGAGGAGGAGGACGTCTTTGAGGAGGGACGAAAGGCACGAAACTTGGCGTGCATCTGACGCTGACCAGACTTCTGTACCTTAGTTTGAGGTAAAGAAGTCGACTTTCCACCTGTGGATTCCTTGATGACGTCGTCCAATTGTTCGCTAAAGAGCCTGTTACCCGCGAACGGGAGACTTTGGAGAAACTTTTTGGACGTGGCATCAGCTTTCCAGTCATGCAGCCATAGCATTCTGCGGGCTGCGAGAGAGTTAGCCGAAGCCACTGCAGTACAGCTGGCGGATTCCATGACGGCTGATCTAGCGTAGTCATTAAATGCAGAAGCTTGAGAAGTAAGGGTAGTCACCTCAGGAATATCCTGAGCTACAACATTCAGTTCTGCCAAGCAGGCAGAAACCGCCTGCAGAGCCCATACTGCAGCGAAAGCCGGGGCAAAGGAGGCTCCTGTAGCTTCATAGATTGACTTCTGCAGAAGTTCAATCTGTCGGTCAGTGGGATCTTTAAGAGAGGAGCCATCTGCAACCGACATGACTGTATTGGCCGACAACCTGGATACCGGTGGGTCTACCTTAGGAGAAGCCGACCAACTCTTTACGACGTCAGGGGGAAAAGGATATCGAGTATCCTTCTGTTTCCTGGAAAAGCGTTTGTCAGGACAAGCTCTGGGGATCTGTACCGTTGATCTAAAGTTTGAATGATCAAAGAAAGAGCCCCGGGGTCTGGATGGAGGAAGGAACTGATACAGTTCCTCAGAGAGTGAGGTCTCCACCAAGGGAGGGGGAGCAGTTAAATCCAGTACAGTATTAATGGAGGACACTAAGTCATCCACCAAGGAATCGTCCTCTGAGGTCTCGTCCGAGGGCCTCACTGAGTCCTGACCATCAGCCCCCTCAATCTGAGAACACTCAGCCTGAGACTCCTGAAGAGAGGAGGCAGGGGAGAGTGCTCTACGTGGCCGTTTAGGGGGCCGAGGAGAGGGAGCTACGTCCGAGACCCCTGTATTGTCTCCAGAGTCCAAACCCCCAGTAGGGGACGACTCGCTGTAGCGCCTGCGGCGTGAGGCAGAGGGACCGGGGGCACTTTCCTGGTGACAAGCCTGTAAAGACTCCTGCAAGACCCTGGTCAGAGCCGTCATGGACTGGGCAAAAGACTCTGAAAAGGTCCTAGTGAAAGCTACAGTCCAAGGAGGGACAGCCTGGTCCCCCTGACTCGGATAAGGCTCTGATGTAGCAGAGCTGGGCGGAGCCCCCTGTGCCTCTACAGATTCATGAGAAGAGCAGGCAGAGCAATGAGGGTAAATAGACCCAGCAGGCAGGGCAATCTTGCAAGCAGTGCAAGAAGAATAAAATGTCTGCACCTTAGAGGCTTTGCTCCTGGTGGAAGACATGTCGCCCTTAGAATTAATCCTCCAAGAGGGAAAAAACCAGAGGGGGGAATAGGAGAAGGAAGGCACCAACAGGAGACCTGTGGTGACTTACCAGACCGACAAGGGAGTGTGTGTGTGTGCCCTCCGGATTCTTACTAGCAGCCGCAGAGTGCAGGGAGAGACGCTGGGAGATGTGACCAGCAGTCTCCAGCCCTTACAAAAGATGGCCGCCGGAGCCGAGCGAGGGGGCGTGCCATAGCAGCCCGGGAATCCGGAGGGCTACTCCCCTTCCCCAGGCAGGCTATGATGCAAGCCATGGCTGGGAGCAGCCGAGCTCCAAGACCGCCCCCAAAGGCGGCCGGGCCCGCCTCCTGTGGAGCCCGGGCTTACGGAGCAAAAACAAGGCCGCAATGAAGCCGGGGCCTAAATTTAGACCGCCGGCCCACGCTCGGGAGCACCCGAGCGCGGTAGTGCCATGCACCCCCGGGAAACCCGCGGCACTGCTGTAGCAGGCCGCTAGGGACCTGGGGAAGACCACCAGGGACCCCTGTAGAGTGTGAGCAGGGCTGCCCACACATAATAGAGCCCAAAGGCTGAAAAGGGCATAAGGGCCAGGAGAGTGCACACACAGAGAGACATTGTCTCCAGAGTCCATTGTAAATCTCCCTATGAGCAAGTTCCCCAGGTGGTTGGACCGGGCTGCAGCTGAGCAGGCAGGGCAATCTTAGCATAACCCCCAGAGTACCTTAAGTAGGTGCAGGGGGTCGAGCCCTGTGGTCCACGACTCCAGCCGACAGGTCCAAAGGGGCTGTGGATGGAGTCAGAGCTCCAGAAGTTCTGGGAGCCCATAACGATCCCACTTCTCCAGAGCCCCGAGGGGATGGAGAAGGAAAAAACAGCATGAGGGCTCCAGCCCGTTTTACCCCAAGGGTACCTCAACCGCCTCTGCCCAAGGGTGAGGAAGGAGACATGCTGGGGATCCCTAAGGATCCTCTTTGCTTCCATCCAACACTCTCCAAGGAGAGTGAGTAAGACTAAGTGAGAATGCATGAGTGCAGAGTGTGCCTCCTTCAACACAAAGCTAAGAACTGATGGGATTCCTCCTAGAGGGGGTGCATAGGCAGTAGGGGAGGAGTTACACTTCTTGTTTTAAGTGTAATACTTTGTGTGTCCTCCGGAGGCGGAAGCTATACACCAATGTCTGGGTCTCCCAATGGAGCGAAAAAGAAAAAGTAGCATAGTTGTATAGACACTTGTCTCCCAGTTTCAGCATACAAACTATATGTAAATCGGGCTAGATATGCATGGGGCCGTGTCTACAGACTTTGAGGATACAGTCTAAGCTTTGTCATGCCCCCAGGCTGATTTGCACAGATTTATGCTGAAATTATTATGACTGACTCATCAGATATTTACAAGGTATAGTTTTTATTAAGTGACACAGCAGTACCACTACTGCCATATGTAAAACATGCTAACAGATTCCCTTTCATTATTTCTCCTTTCAAGTTTTTGACATTCAAAACTGTCTGAAGCAAAGAAGTATTTTTCATTTTTCAAGATCCACAACCAAAAAAAAAATTACCTGGAAGTCTTCCAGCTGCCAAGGCATCCCCTGGTAAGTGACCATTGACGCCATTTGTAGGAAGGTTACTCATCTGTCCCAATAAGCCACTCCTCATTTCGAGATCTGTGGGGTACGGCCGGCGAGGATCTCCTAGAAATAAATACGGAATTTTTACAGATAACTAAAATGTCAACGAAGTCTAAAAATCAAATAAACTATCAGGGAATTGTATAGGTTGTAATCAAAACTGAGTCAAAATAAAAGATTATGGGCCTGATTCATCAAAGTGTTAACGCCAGTACTCAAAGTATGTGAGCAATGTGAGGCTGCACCTAAATTGAGACTTCTGGCATTCTCAAAGGATGGAGCTGAGGCGGGATACGGATGTGCCAAACAACACTGGTCCATTTCATGACAAGCGGCGTTTTTCGCTAAGCTACAAATCTTACTACGTCCCTAATTGGAGTAAAATTTGTTAGGTAGTGTAAGATGGAGGCGCCTGCCATCTTTCAGGCAATGACGATTTATTTAGAGATTTGAGTTATACGCGCCAATCTTAAAGAAGGCATGTTTTTATGTAAGCTGTGCCGAACTTATTAATAACTGTACGCCACTTAATGAATTGAGAAACAAATAGCGTGCCCCTCTTTGTGCCTTGCAAGAAGTTGTACACCATTTTGGAACTGGAGTAATATTTCTGGCATAAAACACTGCCACTATGGATGAATTTGGTGAGTGTCCCGCCGCTGCTCCTCCTCGGCTCTGTCCACCATCAAAGTCACATTTGTGAGCAACTCTGCATTGTGCAGAACATATTATGACTTTTCAAAGTGTTTCATCACACTTTGATGAATTGGGCCATAGTGGTAATATGTATAGCATAATTCCTAATTGGTGAAGGTTTCAGGGCTGTGTCTGGACACATCTGCCCCACTGTGGGGAGACATGGCATTGAAGGAACCTGTCAGGTGATTTATGTTGCGTGCCCTTCAGGCAGCGTCAGAGACTAGCCTATTACTCTGAAATGTTTAAAGGGGTATGGTCATCTCCAAGACCCTATCACAACATGGAGTAAGTAGGTGTAATAATAATATTAGCAAATGCCTCCAATTAGAAATGTATTGTCGTTCCCCTGATTAGCTACAGGAGCATCTCACTGAATTAGAATATCAAAAAGTTCATTTTGTTCAGTAATTCAATACAAAAAGTGAAACGCATATATTACATAGAGTCATTACAAACAGAGTGATCCATTTTAATAGTTTATTTCTGATTATGTTGATGATTATGGCTTACAGCCAATGAAAACCCAAAGGAAATTGTCTCAGAAATTTAAAGTAGGGAGAATGAAGGGTTAAAAACCATGCTGCCTTATTCCACGAGACATCAAAGGGTGAATATAATATTGATTAATTAGTAAACGCATTTCAAGGCTCCCTGAAACATGTCAGTGTGATATTGATTTGTTCTGAGGAAGGGGCCACGGAGCACTGAAACGCATTGACTAATAAATCAACTTTATATACACCCTTTGATGTCTTGTGGAATACAACATTGTAGTTTTTAAAACTTCACCCTCCCTACTCTATATACACCACGCTAGTAACTACAGCAGCCATGATATGCTTTTATTATTATTAATTTATATTGCGCCATTAGGTTCCATGGCGCTTTACATGAAGAAGGGGTAGAACGAGGACAGGTTCAATATATGCATGGAGTCCAGACAAACAGGAACAGGAGGGGATGGGACCCTGTCTGCGAGGGCTCAGTGCTTGTGACTCTCACAACCACACAAGGTGAAGCCTTTGATACCTATTTAGGGAATATTTTCTCCATACTTTAATTTTCTGAGATAACGACCTTTAGGTTTTCATTGGCTGTAAGCCATAATCATCAAGATTTACAGAAATAAACACTTGTAATGACCATATAGAATATATATATATATATATATATGGCACTTGCGGCAGCAAAAAGAAAAACGCTTTTTTTCCCGCGGCCACAAGTGCCGGATCTACCGCATCCGGCAGAACCGCACTTGACGCACCGGACTGCAAACCCCATAGACAATACATGGGGCTTGCCGGATCCGAGCCGCAAGTTGGCCGTTAGATTGCAGATCCAGCAGATGCGGCGCCACCTGCTGGATCCGCTGCACATCAGAGTAAACCGCTGATGTGAAAGGAGCCTGAGACCTCATGGACATTACTGCTTAGGTTTACATTGTTACGACCACTAACAACTGTCATTATATGATGTTGTAACTATGGATACCTAGGCTATAATGCCCTGCAAAGGAGGTAAGGGACAGAGCTAATCAGAACTAGACTACATTTTTAATTGGAGGGATTTGCTATTATTATTATTACACCTATTACATATTATGATAGGATCTTTGAGATGGGAATGCCCATTAATGTGTTTCAGAGAAAACATACATGTATTTTGTCTGACTAGTCCAAGAGTCTGGTCTTCAGTAGCTTCACCCCTCCTCACTTCCATATACTGATAGGTCTCTTCCTACATATGCATATAGTGTGAGCTCTGTCAGCCACGGGAAGTAAGATGGGTAGAAGTCACTGCAAACCGGCTGCAGATTAAGTTTCAAGACACCGAGTCCCTGGCTGGATTATCAAAGTATGCTTCATTGTTTCAGAGTAAACCATACCGAGCTCAATCAAGCAGCCCATGTCTGATGCATGCTGCCTGTGACATGAGCAGGAATCAGCTTTCAGGTCCCTTTAAATGTGAGGTTTCATTAACAATATTAACTCCCAAGTTTTGGAAACTCAAAACAGATTATTAATAATAATAATAATAATAATAATAATAATAAAGGACAATGTACTTACCTGGGACCCAGGTCAGGGGAGCACACACTGCATTGCTGGCACTAATTCGATGAGCATACTTAATCAACTCTTCGGACGAGATAGAGCCTTCATAAAGACAAAAGAAAAAGGTACACTTCACATCACTTGTAATAAAAGTTGTTTAGCAGACATGTATTAACACCTGTGAAATACACAATACTACTTGACAAAGAAAAAAAAAAAAGTTTAAATTGAGATGTACAGTACAGACCAAAAGTTTGGACACACCTTCTCATTCAATAGAGTTTTCTGTCTTTTCATGACCATGAAAATTGTAGATTCACACTGAAGGCATCAAAACTATGGATTAACACGTGGAATTATATACTTAACAAAAAAGTGTGAAACAACGGAAAATATGTCTTATATTCTAGGTTCTTCAAAGTAGCCACCTTTTGCTTTGATTACTGCTTTGCACACTCTTGGCATTCTCTTGATGAGCTTCAAGAGGTAGTCACCAGAAATGGTTTTAACTTCACAGGTGTGCCCTGTCAGGTTTAATAAGTGGGATTTCTTGCCTTATAAATGGGGTAGGGACCATCAGTTGTGTTGTGCCGAAGTCTGGTGGATACACAGCTGATAGTCCTACTGAATAGATTGTTATAATTTGTATTATGGCACGAAAAAAGCAGCTAAGTTAAGAAAAATGAGTGGCCATCATTACTTTAAGAAATGAAGGTCAGTCAGTCCGAAAAATTGGGAAAACTTTGAAAGTGTCCCCAAGTGCAGTTGCAAAAACCATCAAATGCTACAAAAAAACTAGCTCACATGAGGACCACCCCAGGAAAGGAAGACCAAATGTCACCTCTGCTGCAGAGGATAAGTTAATCAGAGTCACCAGTCACAATCAGAAATCGCAGGTTAACAGCAGCTCAGATTAGAGACCAGGTCAATGCCACACAGAGTTCTAGTTCTAGTAGCAGACACATCTCTACAACAACTGTTAAGAGGAGACTTTCTGCAGCTGGCCTTCATAGTAAAATAGCTGCTAGGAAACCATTGCTAAGCACAGGCAACAAGCAGAAGAGACTTGTTTGGGCTAAAGAACACAAGGAATGGACATTAGACCAGTGGAAATCTGTGATGTAGTCTGATGAATCCAAATTTGAGACCTTTGGTTCCAACCACCGTGTCTTTGTGCGATGCAGAAAAGGTGAACAAATTAACTCTACATGCCTGGTTCCCACTGTGAAGCATGGAGGAGGAGGTGTGATTGTGATGGAGTTCTACGCCAGATGACCTGGCCTCCACAGTCACCAAACCTAAAACGAATCGAGATGTTTGGGGTGACCTGGACTGCAGAGTGAAGGCAAAAGGGCCAACAAGTGCTAAGCATCTCTGGGAACTCCTTCAAGACTGTTGGAAGACCATTTCTGGTGACTACCTCTTGAAGCTCATCAAGAGAATGCCAAGAGTGTGCAAGCAGTAATCAAAGCAAAAGGAGGCTACTTTGAAGAACCTAGAATATAAGACATATTTTCAGTTGTTTCACACTTTTTTGTTAAGTATATAATTCCACGTGTTAATTCATAGTTTTGATGCCTTTAGTGTGAATCTACATTTTTCATAGTCAAGAAAATACAGAAAACTCTTTTGAATGAGAAGGTGTGTCCAAACTTTTGGTCTGTACTGTGTAATACAGTCCATTGGAGAGCACTCAGCCCTGTGGAGCGGTCAAGCCTATACGTTCAGTCCACAGGAAAAGTGCGTTCCTAAAGACAAAAACAACACTCATGTAAGAAGATATTTCCTATCTAATAAACTGATGGCGTATTTCTAGGTTAATCCATTTCAACAACGATCAGCGGAAGTTTGACCTACTGTACCCCATAGATCCTGCTGTGTAGCGAAATTCGTTATCAATCAGTGGAGTCCACACCTCAGCCAATCATGAAATGATGACACATTAGTGATAGTGATAGGGGGGGAAGAGAGAGGGGGGGAAGAGAGAGGGGGGGAAGAGAGAGGGGGGGAAGAGAGAGGGGGGGAAGAGAGAGGGGGGGAAGAGAGAGGGGGGGAAGAGAGAGGGGGGGAGAGAGAGGGGGGGGAAGAGAGAGGGGGGGAAGAGAGAGGGGGGGAAGAGAGAGGGGGGAAGAGAGAGGGGGGGAAGAGAGAGGGGGGAAGAGAGAGGGGGGGAAGAGAGAGGGGGGGAAGAGAGAGGGGGGAAGAGAGGGGGGGAAGAGAGAAAGAGGGGGAAGAGAGAAAGAGGGGGAAGAGAGAAAGAGGGGGAAGAGAGAAAGAGAAGGAAGAGAGAAAGAGAGGGGGAAGAGAGAAAGAGAGGGGGAAGAGAGAAAGAGAGGGGGAAGAGAGAAAGAGAGGGGGAAGAGAGAAAGAGAGGGGGGAGAGAGAAAGAGGGGGGGGAGAGGAGAGGTGGGGAGAGAGAGAGGGGGGGAGAGGGAGAGGGGGGGAGAGGGAGAGGGGGGGAGAGAGAGAGAGGGGGGGAGAGAAAGAGGGGGGGAGAGAAAGAGGGGGGGAGAGAAGAGGGGGGGAGAGAGAAGAGGGGGGGAGAGAAAGAGGGGGGGAGAAAAAGAGGGGGGGGAGAAAAGAGGGGGGGAGAGAGAAAGAGAGGGGTGGGAGAGAAAGAGAGGGGGGGGGGGAGAGAAAGAGGGGGGAGAGAAAGAGGGGGGAAGAGAGAAAGAGGGGGAGAGAGAAAAAGGGGAAGAGAGAAAGAGGGGGAAGAGAGAAAGAGAGGGGGGAGAGAAAAAGAGGGGGGGAGAGAAAAGGGTAGAGAAGAGGGGGGGAGAGAAAGAGGGGAGGAAGGGGGGGAGAAAGAGGGGGGGGAGAGAAAAGAGAAGAGAGGGGGGGGGAGAGAAAGAGGGGGGGGAGAGAGAGAGAGGGGGGTGAGAAAGAGGGGAGAGAAGAGGAAGGGAGAAAGAGGAGGGAGTGAAAGGGGGAGAGATTAAGAGAAGGGGAGAGATTAAGAGAAGGGGGAGAGAAAGAGGGGGAGAGCGAAAGAGGGGGGGGGGGGGGGAGCAAAAGAAAACAAGGACCACAAAGTGAGATTCAACAGAGTGAGAAATACAGAATCAATAATGGAAGATTATTACTTTTAAAATTGTAAACATAAAAACATGTTAAAAGACAGAAATATTTTTGCTTTATTTTATCCAATGCAAAATAAGCTTAAATCAACTATATCCCACTATTCCTGCAAATTATTAGCAAAGTAAAATTAGACTTGTTCTATAATGATTAGGATGACCATAGAGTCCTGTATAGATTATTAATATACATGGAAAATAATCCAATTGTAATCTGTGCCTGTAAATGGCACACATATTATTCACCCCTGACCACCAACCTTTTCTTGCTTTTTCAATTGATTTCAGTTTTTCCTTGGCCTGGTAAACTGCTGTTGCCTAAAACAATAAAAAATATCAATATTCAATGAAGTGCCAAAACCACAATATTGATTATCACAGTAGATTAGTGTTCTCTGCTCGGTGCAGGAGGCTCCATTACATAATATGTTATTTTTGATGGGAAAAAAAAAAAAAATAATCACATCTAAAGTTATTTTTCATCAAAAGAACAGAAACCAACAGATCCCAGTATAAGTGAATAGGCTATCAGTCATCACTGGAGTCCAAGCTGACATGGCAAAGTGTTGTAATTTCAGTTTATTTATTGCTCTAATTTTTCTTGAAAGTGAGAAACTCTGATGTTTGTCATAAATCAAAATCCAGGCATGAGCCGCACAAGACCTCGGAGGTGTCCTGGGGTGTCTGGAGCCAAGATGCCAGCAGCAGACACTTTTAGGCTAAGTGTACCTGCACTTATAACAATCATCGAGCATATAATGTAAGAAGATACATGCCCACAGGTCACTGCTCCGACTACAAATTAAGCTGACCAGACTGGATGAAATTGAGGACGACGAAACCTGGCCAGTGGGATAAAAATGCGTCAGCATATCTAAAGGCAATTTTTATTATTACTATAGCAGTGGGATGGAAAACCCCTTTAAAATACAAATAAGCAAATAAAGACATTGGGTGACTAAATCAATATTTTTTGCATAGTACCGTAGACAAACACTGGCTCCACATTTGGGACATGTTTAATAAAGAAAGATATGGACCCAAATCGCAGTGAGGACCTCTTACCAGAATGTGTTCAGCCTCCTT
Source organism: Allobates femoralis (assembly GCA_033576535.1). Lineage (NCBI taxonomy): Eukaryota > Metazoa > Chordata > Amphibia > Anura > Aromobatidae > Allobates > Allobates femoralis. The sequence goes on from JARQOC010000002.1 coordinate 598,632,990, forward strand.
CAGCTGCTTCTGCAGTTGCTGGATATCACTGTCCCTTTTTTCGACCTCCTTTTCCAAGAGCTGCATTTCTTGGTGCACTTTACCCTGATTGAAAGCCACCTTCATCAGCTCCTGAAACTCTCCATCCTTCTGGATTAATAGCTCCAAAATCTATACATAGGAGAAGACACAGCAGAATGAACATTTTATTACAGAACTAAACAATGTTGGTTATTCAGTCCCATTAGGTCTCTATACAAGTAAATTATAGGTGAACTTGGACTAATGCGAATGATATGCACTGTGTTAGGTAAGAGGCTATAACCCGGGTTACACGCTTCAATGTCCGAGCGATCCGACCAATGATCCGACTTGACCTGGATCGCTGGAATGATCGCTGGTGAGGTGTCACAAGATATCGTTAACGATGCAGCAACGATTCCGTGACAAGCGAACGATACTTGCCGTCGTTTGGTCGCCTACGTGCTTCAGTTCTGAATAGGCGAAGTCGTAAACGACATAGTTATCAAGGTGTCACACACGCCGATGCAGCAGATCGAACGTACGATCAACGACTGATTTATGGTCCGGTTCTAAAACCTCCGATCAACGATCAGTCGACTTATCGTTGGTTGATTCTATGTGTCACACGCAACAATGTCGTTGCGACGTCGTTTCACCGTCCCAAAGACCGTGACATACCAACGATATTGTCAATGATATCGTAGCGTGTAACGGGCCCTTTAATATGCCACTAACTATTTTGATGTTACAGCTATGTTATGCTCCAAAATCAACAATTGCCCCCAACCCCCATCACAACCGTCATGTTGGGCCTTCAAAATATAAAAAAATGGGGTCATTCCATGTCAAATGATCTAAATATGAATATTTTTTTTACCTGACGTCTTTCACATTTTTCTTTTCTATATGAAGTACAAATTTAGTTAATTACAAATTAAAAGTTTTTCATTTTATTCTTCATCAGTTAATTTACAGATTTTAAATTTTTTTTAAAAAGTGCAAATTTTGGCCTGGTATGGCTTTACATTTTCTATCATATTTCGGGCTAGAAATAAGATAAACAAAATAAACACCATCCTACTCAGAACTGTACAGGCTTTCACCAGATATGTCACAAGAGTATCTTTGTTAATATTTTACCCATAGGAACGCAAACGCAAAATTTTAAACCGCATTTCCAAAAAAATAATGTTTAATTTAACAATTTCCAAAAATGCACATGCCTGCTATGCTCTTAGCCACATCTGTACCAAATTTCAAGTTGGTATCGCAATGGGATCATATTTAAAGATATATAACTATTATAGTGTCAATTTGAAAATCTTGAATTCAGATCACTTCAACCTGTGGTCTAAAAGTGTGTGGTCTATATTTACCAAATAATCCATGATTTTTAGATATTACTGTATTATTTTATTATGTTACAGCTTAGAAGCAGGAGAGGACAGAGAAAGCTTTGTTAGGTCTCAACCTGAGATTGAACAGTAGACACTGAATGCAGAGGAAATGACAGGCCAGCAGCTCTGTCAATCATGTTAAGTATCTGCCCACCGCAGAGTCAGGATGTAAGACAGAGCTTCAGAGCTTTCATGTCCTGACATACCTGGACATGTTCACTCTTGAACAAACAATAGTCTGAACAAAGGCATCAAGGGAGTGGGTGTACTACAATATTGGCAAGTGTGTTCAAAGATTGAGTAAATTTATATTAATAGTTTAATGCTTTTCTTCTTAAGGGCTAATAAACACACTGCGCTATTCTAAGTGATCGTTCAGAAAAACGCCCCCCATTGATTTCAATGGCGTTAAACACATGCAGTGTTTTTTGAAACGCTCAGAGAGTAAGGGTACCTTTACACGTCACAACATTGCATGCAATTTCACTTGCAACTTACTGGTTGCAGTGAAATCATGGACACATTGTTACAATTGTACACGGCAACAAAATGGAACAATGTGTCCATGATTTCACTGGAACCAGTAAGTTGCAAGTGAAATTGCAAGCAATGTTGCGACGTGTAAAGGTACCCTTAATCACTGCTTGGACTACTTTTTGATCGCTGCAATAAACACAGCATTTATCACTATATATATTATTTATAAAAAAACTACCATCGTTTTCACTAGCGATTAAATGAACTAATGCAGATGTGGTAAAAACTCAGTAAAAAAAAAAAAGCTGCCAAAACTGCAGCGTTTATCCGCAGACAGAAAAAGCTTTTATGCGCTAGCCATAATACTAACTTTATGGCAACACAGTTCTATCTCAAGAGTACTGTAAATCTTTATTTTTATTACCCATCTTCCTTACTTAATATTAACTGTTTTTTTCTCAAACAGCAATGGCTGCTACTTCTCAAGGAGCAATATTTTAGCATATATGCTGTTGCAATCCTTTTGAAAAAACTGGACACACAAGAAAAAAAACTTAGGCCGGTACAAGATTGGATGTTTCATATAAATCCATCAATCAATGCAGGCATAAAAAATATGATATGATAAAAAATGTAAGGCCATACCAAGCCAAAATTTGCGCTTTTTTAAAACTTTAAAAATCTGTATAAGATTAACTGATGAAGAAAAAAATTCAAAACTTTTTAATTGTAATTACTGTATTTTTCGCTTTATAAGACGCACCTGATTATAAGACACATTCCCAAATTTGGTTAAGGAAAAGAGAAAAAAAGTAATTTTTAATGTTAAATAGGGTCCATCCTATAATGTTAGTAACCGTTTAAGTTATGTCTGTTATCCTCATTAATCCCATCTGTTGTTTGCCTCCTTCTGTTTTATATTGTGGATCTTTTCTGATTGAGGACTTTACTCTTTAAAATTGTTTCTTTATTATTCGCTCTACCATGCCTGTGTACATAGTTAGAGTTGATATGTTCTTTTTTCAATCTTGTTCTTTCTTTCTACCTTTTTTTTAAAAATTTATTTCTCTTATCTTTGTCTTCTCTATTTCTTCTATTTTTGTATATTATTATATTTTTTATTTATTTTTTTATAACTCATTCTTATTCTTTTCTAAATTGACTGTAATATTATACTTGATGTATTTTTCATTCAACTTTATTAAAAAGATTTAAACAAGAAAATGTCTTATCCACATTAGGCGGCCGTCACACGCTTCAATATAATGCATGATATCGCTTAAGCAATCTGCGTTTTGATCGCTTAAGCGATATCGTTTGTGCATCGCTGCGTGCAATCAAGCGATTTTACAATGTAAAATCGCTTGATCGTGACATCGCAGATATGAGAGCCGGAGCTCATATCAAGCGATAATCGCTTGTTCAATCTGCTTCATCGTGGTGTGTGACACCACGATGAACGATCTCCCAGCGGCAGAGCCTATGCTGGGAGATGGTATCTATGGTAAACGTCGGGTTACTAAGCGCCGTGCGGCGCCTAGTAACCCGATGTGTACCATAGTTACCAGCGATCTCGCTGCTCCATATCGCTGGTGAGTATGCCTGTGTGACAGCTCACCAGCGATGTGAACGATATTGTTAGCGATCGCGCGTGCACGTGATCGCTTACAATATCGCTCACGAATTTGCAGCGTGTGACGGCCGCCTTAGAAAAATATTGGAATCTGAGAGTCCTCAGCGGTTGATACCTTTTAATGGCTAACTGAAAGATGGTAACAAAAAGGAATGCAAGCTTTCGGGACACTATGACCCTTTTGTCAGGCTGATAATGAAACAGATGCTAAAGACACATAAGCAAAAGGAAAAAAAAAAAAAACAAAAAAAAAACAGTGTAAGTTTGGATGCTGTAGTAAATACGACAGGTAACGTAAAGCAGAGTCAGGTTAGAGAGGGGTAAAGGAGCTTATCTATATATGTACACTCCCTGACAGAAGTTATGTCGCTTATGCATGTTATGTAAATAAATGCTTATTACCTGACATTAAATTCATCCATTGGTTGTATAAATTACTCTTTTGAAAGCTGAAACCCTCCGAAAATCTAAATTACTTACCGGTAATGTGTTTTTCATGAGCCACGACAGCACCACCTGAGAGATAGGACCGCCCATCCAGACAGGAAACCTCTGAGATAAAAAAGGCGGGACCTCTCCTGAACCTCAGTTTCGGTTACAGAGACCGGAGAGGGGAACCCAACAAGCATTAGTACACAACCAAAAGAACTCAACAAATCACACACCCCTTCCCAAACAGGACCAACACCAATAGGCAATAGGGAGGGATGCGGTGGTGCTGTCGTGGCTCATGAAAAACACATTACCGGTAAGTAATTTAGATTTTTCCCTATCGCCACGACAGCACCACCTGAGAGATTTCAGAGAAAAGAAAATTAGGGAGGGACCACCGCTAGCAGAACTCGTCTACCAAGGTCACCACCATAGCTGCAGCAAGATTAAGCCTGACATGCTCGAAGAAAAGAGAAGGAGAAGACCAAGGAGCAGCCCCACAGATCAAGTCTAAGGGGACAACAGCCACCCCCGCCCAGGAAGCAGCTACTGCCCCGGTGGAAGCGCACAAAGGCCCCCCCGGGACCCGCACCTGACTGGAAGAAGCAAGAGCGAAGGCCTCCTGCAACCACCAAGCAAGGGCACCCACGGACACTGCCTCACCCCAAGAGGCCCCCCGAAAGAAAAACAAGAGGGACAGAGCCAGACGCCAGGCCGTGGCCCGACGAAGCAGGCAAGCAACTCCCACCAGACCACGAACGCGTGGAGAACCACGGCCAACAGAATTGCAGGAAGACCACAGAAGGAAGGGAGAACAAGCTCCCGCAGTCCGCGGAACATGAGAGCCACCTTGGGAATAAGGAAGGAACCAGGTAGAGGATGACCCCGTCCAGCCAAACCCGGAGAACCAGGCCCCACCGACAAGGCCAGGAGGACACAAAAAAAGGCTGGCGGACGGCAAGCCACCGCCCAACAGGACCAACTGCCGAGGCAGGACCCTAGGCGAAGCACAAAAGAAAAGGCCCAAAGGGAGGCTTGGTTAAGGCATCCAGAACTAAAAACGAGACCCCAAGGAGCCACCCTTGGACAGGGACCCATCAAGGGAACAAAGGCACAGGCCCCCAAAGCCGAAAACCAGAGCTCCAGGGAATCGACAAAGACCAAACCGCCACCTACTGGAGGAAGTCGAAAATTGCCGGCACAGGAGCCCACCGTCGGGACTCGTCCCCGAAGAAGACAGAAAAGGTAAACCACCCGGCACCAGAAAAAAAACAGTGGCAACCGGCGACCGACCGGACCACAGCACAAGAACAAGGCCACCAGAGAATCCCCCACGTGACCGGAGCCGTCTGGGCAAGTCCCACGCCGGCAGCCGGAGACCAGCGGAAGGGGGACCGGCCCCCGCAGGAGAGACTGGAATAGGGGGAGAGTCCAGGGAGCCTGGCTGGACAGGCGACTGAGCCAAAAGAACCAATCTCCTCGGGGACAGAAGGGCGCCATCACGACGACCCTCGCCCTGTCCTTCCTGACCTTCCGAAGCACTGCAGGAACCTAACCAAGGGAGGGAAGGGACACAGAAGGCCCAAGGACCAGGGGAACAGTAGAGCGTCCCCAGCCCAGGCCGGACTCCGGGAAACAGAGAACAGAATCCACACACCAGACCGTGTTGTCGAGTGGCAAAGAAACCCATCTCCAGAAGGCCCAACATGCCCACAATCGGAGCGAAAAATAAAAAAACACTCAAATCCAGGGCCCACTGCTCCCATTGGAGCTGCACCCTGCAGAGAAAATCCGTCCAGGAACTGCCACCCCCCCGCTTGCAAAGGGCAGAGAGGGAATCAGACGGCCGTTTCAACAGCTGACAACTCCCGCGCAACTCCCATGAGGGCCTGAGACCGGGTGTCCCCCTGACGGTGCCAGGAAGCTACCAACACACTGCAGCCGGAGAGGACACTAAGATGGTGCCTCCGAAGGGAAGTAAGGAACGCAGAACTGCCTTCCAAACAGCCAGGAACTCCCGCATAAGGGAGGACAGCCTGGAGAGGCGAGGAGTCTCAGGCCCCCCCCGAGCGGACAGGTCCCGAAGGAGGGCCCCCATCTCCAGGAACTGGCTCTGTGGTAAGCATCGGAGACCGGACCACCCCACGGGACGCCCCTGGAGAGGCGCACAGGGAGCAGCCCCCCTCGAGAGAATCCAAAGGCAGAGGGGACAGAACAATCCATGCGTCCAAGGCCGCCCCTAACCCGAGCTGACGCTGGGGAACCATCCACAGAAGGGCCCGAGAGCGCAACTGTGCCCAAGGAACAGCGGGGATACAGGAAGAGAGGGAGCCCAAGAGGGACACAGCCCTCCAGAAACCCAACTGAGGAGAGCCCCTGTACTGCAGAAAAGGATGACCGAAGACGCAACGGCCACGAGGTCAGCGGGGAGCTTCCCGACATTATGCCCCTGCGGGGTCGCTGGACTGCGTTCAGTCACGCCCCGACCCCCGACGGCCAGAAGGAGGCAAAGCAGAAACTGGGAACCCAGAAATAACCCCAGAACCAGCTGACGCATGGCGGGGAACAGCCTGGACCTTCCTAGAACAACAATCCAACCCAGCAGACCCAGGGAAGACTAAACCAGATGCCGACGGGCACAACCCCAGGAGTCCCTCACAAGCAGCAAACGTCCAGATATGGAATAATTAAACCCCGCGGACGTCGGAAGCGGCCACACCACTGCCAGCAGCGCCGTGAAAAGCCGAGGAACCATCGCCAGGCTGAAGTGGAGAGCCTGGCACAGCAAGGCAGAGCAAGCCCCCCAAACCGGGCGAACATCAGAACTGCCGGTGGTGACTGTGAACCGGAACATTGTGTTACGTGTCCGGCAGAGCCAGCCCCACCCTGAAACAATTTGGAAACCAACCCGATTGTCGACTACCAAGTCCCCCTCACGAACGAGCTCCGCACCAGAAAGCTGTTCCGGGGATTCAGGAGTATAAAAGACGGGAACGAACTGACTGGCCGTGGCACGAGAAACAGCGGGGAACAGAACCCCTGCCGCAGGCGGCTGGAGGAACCGGGGAAACCCCCTTAGTCGCACAAGGGCCCGTACCCTTCTTATCAGAAAAGCGCCCATTTCCTGAACAGCGGACAAACGCAATCACCAGGGGCCCCCAGGAGCCGAAGCGAACCCCAGTGGCAACCAGACACTGAGAAGAGCGAGAGCTCCCTCGCAAGCCCCAACCCCGGAGCCGGCCGAGAGAAAGGGTCAAGCCTTCCTCCGTCCTGGAGCGAGCCGTCACTGATACTGGAACTTCTCGCCAAAGGAGGAATCCCCGCCAGACTACATGCTTCCCCGTTGGCCCAAGAACTTCGGGGCCGACCCGGGGACCTTCGTTTAGCAAACCGAGGTTCACGAAGGGGGACGGCCCCGGAAGGCGGGAGCTGGAACCCCAGAGGGAAAAGCATCCACATCGGCACGAGCCCGGGCCAGGATATCAGCCAGCGACGTACCAACCGGAAAAGCACCAGCACCAGGTAAAGAAACCCAGAGTGCGCAACACCGGGCCAGACCCCCACCATAAGGTATGATGAGCAGCATAAAAGAAAAAACGGAGCCTTTGCCGCCAATTCCAAGAGGAAGCTGCCAGCAAAGCTGCCGCAGCAAGAGTCAAAGGAAGGAAGACAAGGTCTCCGCCGTAGGAAACCCGTCCCTCACTTGAGTAAAGTCAATGCAGCTATGGTCTCCCATTGAAATTGCGATAGAATCTCCCACTGAGATTCCCATTGGGTCACCCATAGAGATTCTCATGAGGTCGCCCATCCAGCCCGTGACCAAGGCTCCCACTGCCTAGCTTCAATGGTCTGTCAAGGGCATGCACAATAGGTTTGCAATGGATGCTGACATCCACCAACTGCTGCAACCAAGACACGAGGGACCAAAAACGCCAGCAGTGGATTCCCAGGCCAGCCCTTAACCGAGGCTCCTGATCCTTCCCCGCAGGCGAACAGACCGCTGTAAGCAAAAAAATCAGAGTCATCATGTGGAAACCCCCGGCGTCCCCTCTCTGCCGTCAACAGAGGAGGAGGATGACGAGGAGGACGAGGCAGAGGATGAGCAAGACCTGCGGCTCCCCCTAGTGAAAACCACGAGTGGCACTCAGTACCAGGGAAAGAGCCCAAAGCCTTCTGCCGCATAAGTCCCCATCCATCCCGGCTAGCTGCAGGGACGGAAAAAAAAAAAAAACCTCCCACACTAAAGTGCCAAGGCTAGAGGCCGGACTGGGGACAGTGATTCGCACAGTCTCCCCAAAGCAAGGGCCACAGAAATCCGGCAGTACAACCCACTGGAAGAGGAACCCTGCAGAAAGCACATACCTCAGGTGGTGAAATTACAGACAGTACAGCCCGAAGGCACTCACCCACCAGGCGCATACCGACTTCCGGGGCATCAGGGTCCCTTCATCCTGGATCCCATCACTGAGGACCTGCGGCCGCCACTGCTGAGGCTCCCATGACTGGAGCCGAAAGGAAATGCTGTCACACCGCTGGATGCTGGCTGGCTCTGCCCTCCTTGCTTGCCCCTCACCATCGGGAACCGCTCCAGCGTCTCTGTGCTGCCGAACGCCGGGCGCCGCCATATTGGCCCGCACAGAGCATGCGCGGAACGTCACTTCCGGTCCGCGCCCGAAACCGGAAGTAGCGGCTCCCGGCGCGAAATTCAAACCTGCCGCCGGGAAAAAACCGCTCCCAGGCCCATTACAGACCCAGGAACGCTGCGCCCTGTAAACCATCCTCTTCACCCGGGGCACAGACTGCAGGGCCGCCACCCACCGTGCAGCTGGGACACCCGAGCAGCGACAAGGGCCGAGAACAAGCCGCTGATGGCCCTCTCCAGACCCCGTGCCCTCCACCACCGCAGGGGATACCCCGTGGAGGAGCTTCTGCACCCAAGTCCGGAGCCACTGCCTAGGTAAGGACAGCTTCTTCCAGCTACCGGGTCAGGCCAGGACCGCATGAGCTTCAGAGGTCTCCCACCTCCAAGACAGGAAACCTAAACTGAGGTTTAGGAGAGGTCCCGCCTTTTTTATCTCAGAGGTTTCCTGTCTGGATGGGCGGTCCTATCTCTCAGGTGGTGCTGTCTTGGCGATAGGGAAAATGTGGATTAGGTTAAGAAAATAAACTGGCATCAATGCTGAAATATTGATCATTTAATGAACACAGAATGGTCAGATTTTGGCAAGACAAAAGTTTTGTTGCCCACAGAAAGTAATGTGATTTTTAAACAAAAAATTCACTTAAAATACAAATATCTGTTGCATAACATTGGTGAATGAAGTTGTGGTGCTATTAGCCAGATGTAATATTTTGTGTGACTTCCATGAGCTTGAAGTACTGCATCCATGCGGTTCAACAATGATTCATACAATTTATTAATGAAGTCATCAGGAATATCAAAGAATGCAGTCTTGCTTGCCTCCCTGAGTTCATCTAGATTCTTTGGTTTTGTCTTCCAAGCTTTCTCTTTCATCCTACTCCAAACATGATCAATGATATTCATGTCTGGTGACTGGGCTGGCCAGTCTTTGAGCACCTTGATCTTTTTTGCCTGAAGGAACTTTGTTGTAGAGATGGATGTATGAGATGGAGCACCATCCTGCTGCAGAATTTGACCCCTTTTATGATTTGGAATATAAGAGGTAGTTAATACTTCTTGATATTTTAGGCTATTGATATTGCCTCTCACCTTGCAAATGTTTCGCATACCCCAATGAAACCCCAGACCATGATTTTTCCACCACCAAATGTAACTGTTTTCTGGGTGTATTTTGGATCCATACGGGCTCCAGTAGGTCCTCCTGTAGTATTTGCGGCGGCTGTGGTGTAATTCTACTGAAGATTCATCAGAGAAATCCACCTTCTGCCACTTTTCCAGCATCCATCTGTTTAGCAGGCTGTGGGACTTTGAAAATGCCGCACGGTTTTTTATTTGCCTTTTGTTTAGTGCTGGCTTCTGGGCACTGATTCGACCATGGAGGACATTTCGAGACAGAATCCTACAAACTGTTCTAGTTGACACAGGGACTTGAGGTGACCAGGCCTCTTGGAGCTCTGCTGCAGTGGAAGAGGGGGTTGCTTTGGATTTTCTAACCACAAACGTTCCTCCTGAGCAGTTGTCTTGCGGGGTCTGCCGGACCTGGGCTTGTCAAATACATCTCCAGTCTCTTCAAATCTTTTTTAAATTCTTTGTACTAGACGCTGAGACACATTAAAGGTGCCAGCCACCTCTGCAGTGGATCTGGTCTTCAGCCTCTTGATAATCAAGGCTTTGGTCGCAGGGTGGATTTTTGGCATGTTGTCAGAGCTCAAGTTGCAGTTCAAGTGAAGGTCTGGAGTGCTGGGTATCTTTTTATACACACCCACTAATTAACCGATCATTTACTAAGCACAGGTAAGGATGTAAACTAGGATTGGGTGCATTATATGTTCAGGTGACAAAAATTTTGTTTTGCTAAAATCTGACCATTCTGTGTTCATTAAATGATCAATATTTCAGCAATGATGCCAATTTATTTTTTTACCTAAACCAAATTTCGCAGGGTTTCAGCTTTCAAAAGAGTAATTTATACAACCAATGGATGAATTTAACATCAGGTTATAAGCTTTTATTTACATAACATGGCGAAGCGACATAAGCATATACACTCCCTGACAGAAGTTATGTATATATGTATGTGTCTTCAGAATTTGTGTCATTATAAGCCAGACAAAGGGGCCATAGTGTCCCGAAAGCTTGCTATGTTTACCATCTTTTCAGTAAGCCATTAAAAGGCATTAACCACTGAGGACTGTCAGATTCCAAAAATTTTCTATCTACTGGCTAACACAGTAAAAACATTTTTTACCTTATCCACATTAGTAATTTTATGTTACGTGGACAAAACATTGTGACCACTATCAGGTGTATATATCCAGGGGGTACATGGTTACTAGAGGCCACAATCAGGTTGGTTGCCTAAGCACCCATTCACCATAGGAATTAATTAAAAAGACAAAATAAAACTACCCTGTATCGTATACATTGTATGCAGTGGACTCTGTATAGGAAAGCGCAGTCTGCGGTTTTATAAACAGTATATAAACATATACCAGTCAGAGGGAAAATATCTGTTTTTTGTAAATATGGGACATCCGGAGTGGAAACACTTTGGCCCTTAAGTATCCACTTAGGCTAGGGTCATACTTGGAAGTGCAATTGCGGTAATCGCAATTGCATTCACACACAATTTTGACACATTTTGTGTCCCTAAAGGTACCGTCACACGCGGCAATATTGCTAGGCAATTTCAATGGCAATTTGCTGGTTGCAGTGAAATCATGGACACATTGTTCTATTTTGTTGCTGTGTACAAATGGAAGAATGTGTCCATGATTTCACTGCAACCAGCACATTGCCAGTGAAATTGCCTAGCAATATTGCTGCGTGTGACAGTACCTTAAGCTGGAATCTGGCAACCGGATTGCTCTGAATGTGCAATCCGGATGCCGTATGCTTTGTTCATCCCTGCTGCTTAATAATAGATGTGAGCAACATGTCTCTAGGGGTGCCCACCCCCCTAGAGACATGCTGTCCACTCAGGTGGCCATGTGAGGCGTTAATGTGGGCATTTATAGTATTGCCGGCATTTTCAATTTTGTGAATGAATCCGGCGGCTCCTCGCTGTGTAGTACATACAGTACATAATGTATGTACTGTATGAGCCGCTAGCCTTGGTCCTGAAAGCATTAAAGCGAACCTGTCACCCCCCCGGGCATCAAAAGCTAAAATAGCCACCTTCTGCAGCACTAAGGCTGCATTCAGAGAAGGTGGCTATAGGCTTTTGATGCCCTTTATACTATGAAATATGTAGTTAGGTAATTGCTCACACTTATGAAAACCAAAGACCGGGAGGCGGGGTTTCACGCTCCTCCGACCCGCCCCCTCTTGTCAGTCATGGTGCGCGCCTGCTGCTGCCTCCCCTCACTGTGTGAAATGAACGCGCGTCTTCGTTCTCCTGTATGGAGCCGCGCATGCGCTGTGCGCCCGGTGTCCAGGAAGTCGTCGGGCAGCGCGCACAGCTCCATACAGGAGAACGAAGACGCGCGTTCATTTCACACAGTGAGGGGAGGCAGCAGCAGGCGCGCACCATGACTGACAAGAGGGGGCGGGTCGGAGGAGCGTGAAACCCCGCCTCCCGGTCTTTGGTCTTCACAAGTGTGAGCAATTACCTAACTACATATTTCATAATATAAAGGGCATCAAAAGCCTATAGCCACCTTCTCTGAATGCAGCCTTAGTGCTGCAGAAGGTGGCTATTTTAGCTTTTGATGCCCGGGGGGGGGGGGGGGGTGACAGGTTCGCTTTAACATTAGGTCTATGGCAGTAGGCTGCCCATAGACCTAAGGGCCCCGTTACACCTGCTGACACCGCCGGAGATGTCGGCGGAAACTGGCGGTGGCGCGCACGTTTTTGGCGCCCCGCCAGCGTCGCCGCTTCCTGTTTACACGGGGAGACATCTCAGACGATGGGCTGGCGAGCTCAGAGGCGGCATCGCCGCCGGGGTTTCTCAAAATCCCAGCAGCGATGCAGGACAATGGGAGCCTGTGGCTCCCATCGCCTGTCAGCTCGCTGGCAGCCGGTTACATGGGGCGATGTGTACACATCTCCCAGATCGGCCGCCTGGTTTCAGAGCACTGCTCTAAAACCAGGCGACCTCCCGGCGGCGCCGACATCGGCCCTTTACATGAGGCGACGTAGGGGCGATGTCGCTGCCGATAGGCCATGCCCCTACGTCACCTATATAATCGGCGGCGATGTCGCCACGTCTAACGTGGCCTTAATGTTAATTCCTTCAGGACCAAGGCTAGCGGCTCATACAGTACGTACAATACGTACTGTATGTACTACACAGCGAGGAGCCGCCGGGTTAATTCACAAAATTGAAAATGCCGATAATAGCTGGCAATACTATAAATGCCCACATTAACACCTCACATGGCCACCTAAGTGGACATCATGTCTCTAGGGGGGTGAGCACCCCCTAGAGACATGTTGCCCACATGGATTATTAAGATTTAACCCTTTGTTCATCCCTTCTGTAGCAGGGATGAACAAAGTCGCCGGCTGCCGCAGGCATTCATATATACCTTGCGGCAGCCGCATGGGCTCCCATAGGAGCCCATTATAGGAATTCTGCTGCGGCAGAGATACCGCTGTGAAAAACGTTGCCTGCATGATTTTTCACACAGGCAACGAAACCGGAGCCGGTAACCAGATTGCATGTAGTGCAATCCGGTTACTATAATGGACTCCTATGGGCTGCAGTTTCTGATCCGGTTTTGAGCACTTTTACTGCTCAAAAACGGATCAGGATCCGCAGTGCCCTACCGCGAATGTGACCCTAGCCTTAAGCAGGCTTTTTTACCAGCTGTAAGCAGCAGGTTCAGTAAGAACATGGTTCCCATTTTCTTAGAAGATTTTCAGACTTTTACCTGATTTTCTTCTCCAGGTTGACTTAGTTTCTGACTCCTTGAAAGCGCCAATAATTCTATCAGCTCTCTGAAAGACATTACAGAAACTTGTTACAATGAAAAAGAAATCAGCTAATGACTGCTACATCCAAAAAAAGCTATAGGCACAGTGCTATAGAACAGGTAAGGCTAAAAAACAGCAGATAATATTGTAAACCATGGGTCCTGCAATCATTAACATATCCTGAATTAAGGGTACCTTTACACGTCGCAACATTGCATGCAATTTCACTTGCAACTTACTGGTTGCAGTGAAATCATGGACACATTGTTACATTTGTACACAGCAACAAAATAGAACAATGTGTCCATGATTTCACTGCAACCAGTAAGTTGCCGGTGAAATTGCAAGCAATATTGCCTCGTGTGGCGGTACCTTAACACCCCACTTGCAGTTTGTGTATATGGAGCAGGCTCAGTCTTAATGGAGCAGCAGAGAGCATGATCGATGGCCGATCTAGTCAAAGTCTTCTTCACTATGGTCATATAATCAGGAGGGACGAGGGCCCTGAGACCCTGATTTAGTAACAAGTAAGGATTCCAAGAGATGAAGGAGAGTGAGAATGAATGAAATTGGAAGGTATGGCAGTAATGTTGCGTTAATCACCCATAAAAGGTGGAATTAAACAGCTATTTCACTTCTATGCAAGGATCACTAAGCTATGACTTTCCTACCTTGGACACATCACACGAAGAGAGCAATCACTAGAAAAGGACATAATGGTCGGAGGAATAGAAAGTACAAGGTGAAGAGGAAAGACCAACAACCTGATGTCTTGATACTATCAGGATAACAGCGGAGAAGACCCTGGTGGACCTATCTAAACTCATGCAAGATGGATCTTCCAACGGAATGTTCATATATCAAGTCGTCAAGGCACTCGATCAAGCTGAAGGCTGGTAAATAAAAAGAGAATTTTGTTTACGTACCGTAAATTCTTTTTTCTTTAATCATCAATGGGAGACCCAGACAATGGGGTTTAGGGCACTGCCCTCCGGAGGTCACACTAGGTACTACAAGTTTGTAGACACCGCCTCCTCCGCTTATAAACCCCTACCGCAGGGAACATCCTCAGTTTGTTCCATAAGCTGCGAGGAGGAAATAAACCACACCCGAAACATCGGGAAGAACGCCGTGCACAGACGGTTCAACAACCCGGCAAACACTGTCTCAACAGAGAACATAGCCAATGCAAAGAACATGCAACGGAACAACTGGGTGGGTGCTGGGTCTCCCATTGATGATTAAGAAAAAAGAATTTACGGTACGTAAACAAAATTCTCTTTTTTCTGGTCATCATAATGGGAGACCCAGACAATGGGGATGTCCTAAAGCAATACCCCAGGGCGGGAAGAGTTCCTCAACAAGACGGATAACACATGGTTCCCTTTAAAGGTGGGCAACCGCCGCCTGGAGGACCCGCCTGCCCAAACTTGCATCCGCAGAGGCATGGGCATGCACCATATAGTGCTTAGAGAAAGTGTGCAGGCTGGACCAAGTGGCCGCCTGACACACCTGTAGAGCAGACGCTCGATGTCGCAAAGCCCAGGAGGCACCTACAGCTCTGGTAGAGTGAGCCTTCAATCCCACCGGAAGAGGCAAACCAGAAGCCCGGTAAGCCTCTTGAATGGAAGCATTAATCCATCTGGCCAATGTCGATTTTGATGCCGCGGACACCTTACAGCGACCTGTCGTAAGAACAAATAAGGAATCCGAACTCCTAAAGGAGGCGGTCCTGGACACATAAATGCGTATAGCTCTCACGAGATCCAGAGTATGGAGGTCGCGTTCAACCTGATGAACGGGAGCGGGGCAAAATGATGGGAGAACAATCTCCTGGTTCAGGTGAAAAGTTGAAACCACCTTCGGCAAGAACTCTGGCCGTGGGCGCAACACCACCTTGTCTTGGTGGACCACCAGAAAGGGTGACTTGCACGATAGTGCAGCCAATTCTGAGACCCTCCTCAGAGACGTAATTGCCACCAGAAAGGCCACTTTCTGGGACAGACGAGATAGAGAAACATCTCTCAGCGGCTCAAACGGTGGTCTCTGTAATGCCGCCAGGACCATGTTAAGGTCCCAAGGGTCCAGAGGTCTCTTGTAGGGCGGAACCATCCGCGACACCCCCTGCAGAAATTGACGGACCTTCGGGAGGAGCGCCAATCGCCTGTCAAACAGCACTGAAAGTGCTGACACTTGACCTTTCAAGGAGCCAAGGGATAATCCCAATTCCAAACCCGACTGTAGGAAAGCCAACAACGTCGGGATGGACAAGGGCCACGGAGACCGTCCACCAGAGGCACACCAAGTAAAAAAGATTTTCCACGTCCTGTGGTACATCTTCCTGGAAACGGGCTTCCTAGCCCGATTCATAGTGGCAACCACTGTAGGGGAAAAACCCCTGGATGTCAGCAGCCAGGCCTCAAGAGCCATGCAGTCAATCTGAGGGCCCTGGAATTGAGGTGGAAGAATGGGCCTTGCGCGAGTAAATCTGCGCGTTCTGGAAGAGCCCACCTGTGTCCGCCTGACAGTTGCCACAGGTCCGGATACCAGGACCTCCTGGGCCAATCTGGAGCCACTAGAATGGCTACCCTGCACACCGACCTGATTTTCCACGGCACCCTGGGAATCAGAGCCAGAGGCGGGAACACATACGGCAGATGGAATCTGGACCAAGTCAGGATCAGGGCGTCCGCCCCCAGAGACTGAGGATCCCATGACCTCGCCATGTATTGCGGCACCTGATGATTCAGCCGTGAGGCCATCAGATCCACGTCCGGAGTGCCCCATCTGCTGCAGATTTCTCTGAAGACATCCGGATGAAGAGACCACTCTCCGGCGTCCATCCCCTGCCTGCTCAGGTAGTCGGCCTCCCAGTTTTCGACCCCTGGGATGTGAACTGCGGAGATCAGGCAGTTGTTGTCCTCCGCCCAGGATAGGATGCGGTGAACTTCGGCCAGAGCCTCTGCACTCCTGGTTCCTCCTTAATGATTTATATAAGCGACGGCCGTCGCATTGTCGGACTGAACCCGAATGGGTTCTCCTGAGAGGAATCTCTGAAAAGCCAGGAGTGCCAGATAGACCGCCTTGATCTCCAGCACGTTGATCTGCAACGCCGACTCCGAGTGAGTCCAGAGGCCTTGGGCCCTGTGGTGTAGGAACACCGCCCCCCCAGCCCTTCAGACTGGCGTCGGTGGTCACCACTAACCATGACGGCTTGATGAAGGACCGGCCCCGAGACAAGTGATGTGGCTGTAGCCACCACTGCAGGGAATCTCTGATCGGTCGAGAAAGGGTCACCAGCCGATTCAGAGAAATCGTCCTTTTGTCCCACCTGCGGAGAATCTCCAGCTGGAGAGGACGGAGGCGAAATTGTGCGAAAGGCACCGCCTCTATTGCTGCTACCATGCGCCCCACCAGCTTCATCAACACCCGTAGGGATGATTGTGGTGACAGGAGGACTGCTTGCACTCCTGAGTGGATCGCCATCTGTTTGACTCGTGGCAGAGACACCAGGGCTGAGGCTGTGTTGAAGTCCATGCCCAGATATGTCAAGGACTGGGTTGGAACTAGCGTTGACTTCTGAATATTGAGGAGCCAACCGAACTGTTCCAGAGACCGCATGGTCACATCCAGGTTCTCTTGACAGAGGTGTTCTGATGGTGCCCTGACCAGCAGGTCGTCTAAATAGGGAATGACGGCATGCCCCTTCGCGTGCAGGAGAGCCATCATAGAGGCCATCACTTTTGTGAACACCCGCGGTGCCGAGGCTAACCCGAACGGCAGCGCCACAAATTGGAAGTGTTCTTCCCCCACTGCAAATCTCAACCAGCGCTGATGAGCCGATGCAATGGGCACATGAAGGTAAGCGTCTCGGATATCTATGGACGCTAGGAAGTCCCCCTGTGACACAGCTGCGATCACGGAGCGCAGGGATTCCATACGGAACTTCCGGACCAACACGTGATGGTTGAACAACTTCAGGTCCAGCACCGGGCGGAAGGATCCGTCCTTCTTCGGGACGATAAAGAGGTTGGAGTAAAAACCCCTGAACCTCTCTCCGGACGGCACCGGGACCACCACTCCGTCCCTGCGGAGACCCTCCAACACCAGGTAAAAAGCCTGAGCCTTTTCTGGTGATGGGATCGACCGACGGAATCGGGATATCGGTTTTGACGTCAGCTCTATCCTGTAACCTCGCGAGACCACGTCTCGAACCCACTGATCTTGAACGTGAAGTAGCCACTTGTCCTGAAAGCGAGACAAGCGGCCCCCCACCTGTGGGGAGGCAGGAAGGGAGAGCGAGTCATGTAGAGGCGGGTTTGGGGGTGGCAGCTGCTGCCCCCGCCGGCTTCTTTGGACGACTCTTAGAGCGCCACTGAGAAGCGGGCTTGCCCCCTCGGTCCGCGCGAGCGGACGGTGCTGATGACTGCGAGCTGGAGCGAAAGGACCACTGTTTCGGGTTCCTTTTAACGGTATACCGTGGCTTAGGCTTATTCTGCGGTATCTTAGACTCAGCAGAATCCTTTATCAGCTTGTCCAGTTCGGTGCCAAAAAGCCTGTCACCAGCGAACGGAAGATTCTGCAAGATCTTCTTGGATGTGGCATCTGAGTCCCACAGACGCAGCCACAATAACCTGCGGATCGCTATAGCATTGGCCGAAGCCACAGCTGAGCGAGTGGCAGTTTCCAGAGTCGCCGTCCTGGCGTAGTCCGCATAGGCCCTCGCCCTCTCGGTAAGTGCCAGGACCTCTGGACTGGACCTTGCCAGGTCAGAGATACCATCCAAGCAGGTAGTAATCGCTTGTAAGGTCCAGACCGTGGCAAAATTAGGGGCAAATGAAGACCCCACAGCCTCATAGGAAGACTTGGCGAGTTGCTCGACCTGTCTATCCGTCGCATCCTTCAGCGAGGAGCTATCAGAGGCAGAGAAAAGGGAGCGTGCAGCAATCCTGGTCATGGAAGCATCCACCTTCGGGGACTGCGACCACTCCTGAAGCACCTCCTGGGGGAAGGGGAAGCGATTGTCCTTGGGTTTGCGGACATAACGCCGCCCAGGATGTAACCTGGGAGCTCTAACCACCCTTCCAAAGTTCGTGTGGTCCATGAAGGAGCCACTTGGTCTAGCCTCTGGCCGCAGCCATTGATAGACCTCCTTCGGGTGCACCGTCACCTCCTCAGGGGGTGTTACGAGACGTAAGGTCTCGTTGATAGAGGACACCAGATCCTCCACTCCGTCTGGTGGTTCAGATACAGACACAGACCCGAAAGTTGAACCCCCATCATCGTCCTCACCATCAGAGGAACGCTCCTCCTCAGAGGGAGCCTGGAGCTCGGGTGATTCCTCACGACGAGCCCGCTTAAGGGGTCTCACAGCAGAAGAGGGAGACACCCGGGGGTAACTGGATGGAGTAGCTGGGCTATCCAGTCTCCTATTAAGTGCCTCCAGGGATTGCGACATGGAGGACAGTTGGGACAACAGAGATTCATTGATCTTATTCTGAGTCTCCCATGGCCCTGGGATCACCTGAACCTCAGGGTACAGCACCGGAGCTGCCGTCTCAGCAGTGTCAGTCCGGGCCTCTGGGCGTCCGCAGTTATTGCAGGACCCCTCCACCAGTGTCCCATTGCATGTAGCACAGGTAATGGTGGTCTCAGCCGCCTTAGCAGCACGCTTCCTAGCTGAGGACATCGCCACAGTAGGGGAAAATAAGCCAAATTGCAGACAAAAACCGGAGAGTTCCGGTGGCTTACCGACCGCAGCAAAGCGGTAGGAGGAAGCGGTGTGTGTGTGTGACCTCCGCGAAGGTTTCCGGTCTCCCCTGGAGTGCAGACGCACGCTGCATACAGATCCCAGCCGGGAAGTGAGGGGTAAAGATGGCGCCGAAAACACGCGGGAAGCACACACACACGCCCATCGATGACGTCACCGCACGGGCTGCTTCCCATCCTCCAAGCAGCCTTAGCATGAAGGCGCCAGAGCCCGCAGCGCGGGAATTAGTGTGAAATACTACACACAGACTGCATGCACAAACAAACATCCGCAGCCTACAGCCTCAGCCCCTGTGACACACAGGGCGGTCAGCCAGGGTGACCCCAGCACAGGGTGCACCCGCAGATCCGCGGACCCGAGGGTAACGCGCGGTCTGAGTGTCATGAAAACACATAAAGTGTCAGACACTACCCCCAGGCACACAGGAGACACAGAGTGCCTCAGTGCCGGTCCGGTCTGTAAGCACCATTTAGGGAGGCCTCGGACGGGGGTTCAGCACCAGTCCGGAGTGTAAGCACCATTTAGGGAGGCCTCGGACTGGGCTGGCTCCAGTCCGGTCTGTAAGCACCATTTAGGGAGGCCTCGGACGGAGCGGAGCTGTGCAAGGCTCCCATCTCCCACTCTCCAGAGCCCCCCAGAGAGGGATGGAAAGGAGTGCGACAGCGTACCGGGAGAACACAAAGTGTCCAGGCTCTAGGCCCTCCGGTACCTCCACCTGCGTGTTCCACAAGGGTGAGCGGGGAGGCTGTCGCCGGTCCCGACCGGAACCATTTTACCTTGTCTTCAGACGCCATCACGTAAAATGTGAGAATGTAGTGAAGTGCAAGCAAAGCGTGATCCTCCGAGCACACTAAGTTTAAAACTGAGGATGTTCCCTGCGGTAGGGGTTTATAAGCGGAGGAGGCGGTGTCTACAAACTTGTACCGTAGTACCTAGTGTGACCTCCGGAGGGCAGTGCCCTAAACCCCATTGTCTGGGTCTCCCATTATGATGACCAGAAAATAGAAGATTCACCTCTATGATGCTTACCCCCTATCCCTAGTGATCAGTATGGGACCAGTGGCCATCAGACACCTGTCTCCCCCAGTGATCAGCTGTCTCCAGCCCCAGCAGAGGCTAGGTGTGAACAGCGCTGAGTGGGGCAGCTCTGTACCTTGTGTGATGGCCGCTGCTGGATACTACAGAACGGCCCTATTCTAATAGGAGCTGTGATAATGATGACTGACTCTGATCACCTGTTATGGTTTATACCACACTACATAATAATAATAATAATAATAATAATAATAATAATGTCCATTGTATTAGCACCACACATTACAGGACCTGTGTACGCGATCCTGCTGGAGTCTCCAGTGCACAATGAATGGGATCCATGAGGATCCAGGACACAGATCACATGTGTAAGATAAGAAAGCCTAAACCCAATCGTCACCTCAGAGAGCAGGACAGGGACATCACACAGAAGGTGAGGACAGTAATAGGAAGCTGATCACTGCTCCACATTACACTATACACATACAGTATGTGTGGACCGGGAATAGAGCGCCGCTCACCTGGACAGCACCTCCAGGTCGTCCAGCACACTCACTAACTTCTCCTTCGTGCTCTTCTCCGTGGCCGCCATTACCGGACTCCCAGGATGCAGTGCGGCAGCAGCTGAGCTCAGCGGAGGGGAAGAGGAGACAACCGATGGGCAGAAGGTGCGCGATTTACCACAGCGCCACCTGCCGGCGGACATGGCACTGTACACTGGGGTCCGATTACCTCTCACATTTGCCATGGTTACCTACGATTCCCTTGTTCAGAAACGACTTATTGTGTGATTTAGTTAGGCCTCATTCACACTCCAGTATTCTTGCATCACTGTTTGTATGCCAAAGAGACAAACTATAATTGAAAGCTTGACACTTGTTCTGTGTTTTGGAGACACTCCTGGTTTTGGTATACAAATACTGATAAAAAATACTCATGTGTGAATGAGGCCTAAAGGTACCGTTAGACGCTTCAATGTTGTAAGGCCAGTTTCACATTGCGGGTCAGATCCAATCCGTGGCTGTCAGGGTGAACCTGACAGCCCCGGATCGGATCAGCACACAGAAACCGGAGGGCTAATATGCCCTCCGGTCCGGTGTGCACCCAGACGCAGCTGCCGCTGCTGATGAATCAGGACTGCGGCTGGCAGGGAGTTGCGTGCAGCCGCAGGTGTCCAGTTCACGGATCCTCTCGCACCGGCGCAATCCGGCCCCATAGGCTCCCATGTTAGGGAGCGCCGGATTGCCCCGGATCCAGGAGAATCTGGGAGTAGGCAATTAGAGGAGATATTCTCCTCTCAGACACAAAAATGCTGCAAGCAACGTTTTTGTGTCTGTGAGAGAATTCTGAATTCTCCCGGATTGTCCCAGACAGATAGAAACCGGATGGCAGAGAGCTGCCATCCAGCTTCTATCTGGCCCCATAGGCTACTATGGGGCCAAAATCCAGTCCGGGGCTGTCCAGATTACATGGACAGCCTCGGATCGGATCAAACCCGCAATGTGAAACCGGCCTTACTATATCACCAACGATCTCGGTCGTTAGGACATCGTTTAGACATCGTTGGTGAGATGTCACACGTCTGGATATTGTTGACGATGCACCAACGATGTGGCGAGCAGCTATCATCCCCACAACCCAGCAAACGATACTTGTTCAATGTTGTGAATAGGAGAAGTCGTTAATGACATCGTTATCGCGGTGTCACACACAGCAATGCAGCAGGTTGGCTGATCCAGGATTATTTGATTTGAGAGCATGTTCTCAATTCTGCGATCAACGATCCAACGATCTACGTCCTAACAATGTCGTTTGAACGACTCCAAACCCGTGACGTATCAGCGATATCGTTCACGATCTACGGGGGAGGGGGGTGTAACGGGGTCTTTGGTCTGATACATCTATAACCCAATCCTGGCAGCCACCGTCATTTTCCTTTAGGGTTTGGATGTATCAATAGTGTAAATTCAGATTTAAAAAGGCCAGTGATCTGGTTGAGCTATGCACAAACAAGAGAATAAGGTATACAGGTATATAAGGTAAAAGCAGGGCGGACTGGGACTAGAATCAGCCCTGGCTTTTGCATGCATGCCGGGCGGATCCGGAGGTGTAACTACAATAGGTGCAGGGGTTGCAATCGCACCTGGAGCCTAGGGGGCCCCAAATGTCCCTTTCATCTATTGAAAAAGACTATTGCTCTTAAAGATTTGCAATAATTGGGGGCCTCGTTGGAGTTTTGCATCGGGGTCCATGAGCTTCAAGTTATGCCAATGATCAAATCCATCCCCCTCCTCAGATTAAGGTCTTTATGAAATTATTCTCTCTGCAGGAAATCACAATTTTCTACTAATACTGTTATATAACATTTAATATCAATAATATTGCAATATAACAGACAAATGACACCTGCATATACAGTATGGATAATACCGCCATTCCAATTATTAAAGAAACCTCGCATCTATATTTGTTACTAAATGTGTATGTATGGATGTAGTGTGAGTGTATTAATATCGACCGCCACTTTGTCAAGGATCCGGCATCGTTCGGCTCTTCTTCTCAGTTATGTCACTGCTCTTCAGACTCTTCGGGTCACACTGCACTCTCTGTGACATGAATGCAGTTATTACAGTACAGTGTATAGAGGGTCAGAGACTCCATAGCTTTTCATTGTAAAAGACACTTTCAGCTCACGCATTTGTGGTGCCCCGCAACGAGTGTGTCACAGGAGTGATGACATGGTTAAAACTCAGAGCTCCATACCCTACATGCACATCAGCGTAGAGGGCCAATAAGTTCCTGGTGGGCGGAGTGTAGAGGTAGTGTGTAGTGGAGAAGTAGGCAGCAAGTCAGTCTGCCAAGGGGAGTAGACCGAGATCTGCAACGTAGGAGAGGGGGCCTGCACAGTCCCGTGCAGCCCCCTGGCCATCACCACCGGTTGGGCGCCATCATCCCGGTGCCTCAACAACCGGACTCTGGGCGAATGCATATGGGTCAAAACATCCCCGTGCCCATCTACAACCGGATTACTGGTTCCGAAGCTAGCAGTTGTTCAGCACTGCTATGCAAACCAGGAGTGGAGGGACCGCTCTCCAGGAGCACCCCACCACCGCCGCACACAGAGTTGTCTTGCCAGATTACTCACCAAAAGGACCCAAGGCTCCCCACACAAACTGGTCAGAATTCCGTAGGGAAATTGAAGCAGCCTCCTTGTACCGGATCTGGCACACCAAGGCAACAACGGCAACACAAACTAGCTTAGAATGGAGGAACACCGCGGAGCTCTGAGAAACACTGGTCATTGCTCAGTCCACCCGGTCCGTTACCCGTTAACTGTATGCCATGTATCTCCTGCTGGTTACAGTAAAGTACCCGTTACAGAGACTTTTAGTGTCCGTGCCTTTATCAGAACTGCGGTGGAAGGTAACCGCAGCTGCCTCACAACATCTTGCGCAGCTCCAGGCTCCGGGGACCCCCGCTCATCCTGTGGGGAGCGTTCCATCTTGCTGCATTCCATCCCCCGGAGGCCCAAGCAGCGCCGGTGGACATCACCGGAACTCTCAGAGGAGGCGTCACGAAACAATTAACTCCTTAACTGTTCAGCCAACTCTCTTTTGATCTGGACCACCGGGCCCCACTACCGGCAGGCGCGGTTTCCATGACAAGGAGGAAGAAGAAACGCCTGCTCCTCGGAGTCCCGGCCACAGTGAGTCAGAAAATGGCGTCACGAACAGGATACGAGCAGGCCCGTTCCTTAACGGGTATAATGTGCTTTAAAAAGACTTTATTTCATCAAAAAGGACTTTGTTCGTCCCAAAAAGAACTTTTCCCGCCTTTTCACCGTTGGGCCAAGATGGCGACCAAGATGGCGGATCCCACCATGTGAACCACCACGTGCAGGCCCAGGGGTGAGCCTCCATCCCTCTTCGTGGGAGGGCCAAGACAGAGGTGCCAAAATCATTGTCCGCCCCGATTGCTGGAAACAACCATGGGGGCGGGCCAAAGACTTTTTCCCACCTATGGACTACAAAAACCCCCAAAGAAAGTGGGAGTGTCAGAGGCTTTTCCACCAGCTCTTCAACAAGAACGGTTACCGGTTCGGACGGGTGCGGTTCCTCCAAGAAGAAGATGACCAGCATGAAGCTCCACCAGTTGATGCAGGAGGTCGAGGCGGAGGCCAGAGCAACCATAGGCCATCCGGGTCTGGGTCCCGTCCTCACAATCGACGGCAACCCCGACTTCTGGCAAGAAGCACTGCAAGACCTCCGGGTGAGGCTTATGGAGACAGTGGAGTGGACAATCCGCAGCTGGAGTGCGGGTCTGGGCAGCTGACTTCACTGAGCTATCCAGCAAGGACGTACGAGTACTCCAACTCCAGAACCGGACAACAGCTCCTGTTTCGCCACCTCACCAGCGCCAACCACCTGTCCTGCTTCATCACCAGGGCCCATAGACTGTGTTATCCCAATGGAAACCGTGACCTACCCCGCTCCAGGGTCTGAGACCGCAACCGAACCCGTTCCAGAGCCGGAGCTTGAAAATTGCTCCACTACTGAAGCCGACACCTGTTTGGTTCCCACAGAGGAACCCACCACCGGTCTCACCATCAACCTAGAGAGTGTTATCTGTTTCTTCCCAGAACCGGAGGCCTCCTCTGAAACTACAGAGGCCTACCTGGTCACCGGGATATAAACACCGTTACCATCTGAAAGCGCTGAAGCCACAGACGAAGAGGCAGGCAGCCTGGAAGCCCTGCAGGACGACCCCGAGAGGAACTCCGCAGCACCACCACCCTTCCGCCCGGAAGAATCCGATCCAGCGTCTCTACCCAAGCGCAGCCCGATGTGATCGTCGAGAGACTGGAGGATGATGACGACGAGACCCACAGCACTGCTGAGGACCTTTATTGCACTGGTTTTGCCTGGGGAGATACCGAGGAACCTCCGGCCGAGTAACCAGCTCGGGTATATTGGTCGGGTGCAGCCGCGGCGCCTTCTCCGGTGCCGTTTACCCGGGTGCCCATCCAGACTTCCCGCCAAGCTCAAGCATACCAGCAGCCCCTGCATCGCAAGGACTACGTCCATACCCCGGTTCGTACCGACGACTATGTACATCAGCTCCGCAGGGTGGAGTGGCGAGCCCGTGAGCGAGCTAACATGGAAGCTTGTTCCGAGGCTCGTCGTCAACCCCCGTTAACTGAGAAACTTCGCAAGGAAGGTAGAGTGACCTCGTTCAATCTATCTAACGGGTGGGGTTTCGCCAGGGAAGAGGGTGTGTACGAGGAAATATTCGTGGGAAGACGCGATGTAGAGTCACACTTACTGAGGGGACATCCAGATCGCGACTTGTATAGAGGGGACATAATCACCTATGAGCGACATGCTTGCTATGATGGTTGGTTCGCCATACGGGTGCGCAATAGTTCTCTTCATAAGTGACTTGCTTGAACTTTGTCAGTGACTTTCTTTCCCGTTTAACCGCCAAGAGAGCGGCCCGGCGGCAAAAGCCCTGGACTTGTGTAAGGGACAGTAAACCGCCCGCCAGGTCTGCAAAGGTTAACCTGCTTGATACCTGTTTCGTGCATTTGCAACGATCTAAGTAAAATGCATACCTGTTATTAATAAAAGTGTTTCTTTTATTACCTGTTATAAAAATATCTCTGTAATGTTGGGTAGCGTGACACTTGGGGACAAGCGTAATTCACCAAGGGGGAGTGTGGCACCCCGCAACGAGTGCATCACAGGAGTGTATTGCAGCCCAGACAGCAGCAGCAATATTCTCTGACTAAGCAATGACGGTTAAAACTCAGAGCTCCATACCCTACATGCACATCAGCATAGAAGGCCAATAAGTTCCTGGTGGGAGGAGTGTAGCGGTAGTGTGTAGTGGAGAAGTAGGCAGCAAGTCAGTCTGCCAAGGGGAGTAGACCGAGATCTGCAACGTAGGAGAGGGGGCTTGCACAGTCCCGTGCAGCCCCCTGGCCATCACCACCGGTTGGGCCCCATCATCCCGGTGCCTCAACAACCGGACTCTGGGCGAATGCATATGGGTCAAAACATCCCCGTGCCCATCTACAACCGGATTACTGGTTCTGAAGCTAGCAGTTGTTCAGCACTGCTATGCAAACCAGGAGTGGAGGGACCGCTCTCCAGGAGCACCCCACCACCGCCGCACACAGAGTTGTCTTGCCAGCAGATTACCCACCAAAAGGACCCAAGGCTCCCCACACAAACCGGTCAGAATTCACCGGTAGGGAAATTGAAGCAGCCTCCTTGTACCCGATCTGGCACCCCAAGGCAACAACGGCAACACAAACTAGCTTAGAATGGAGGAACACCGCGGAGCTCTGAGAAACACTGGTCAGTGCTGAGTCCACCCGGTCCGTTACCCATTAACTGTATGCCATGTATCACCTGCTGGTTACAGTAAAGTACCCGTTACAGAGACTTTCAGTGTCCGTGCCTTTATCAGAACTGTCCATCTCCGCAAGTGGAAGGTAACCGCAGCTGCCTCACAACATCTTGCCCAGCTCCAGGCTCCGGGGACTCCCGCTCATCCTGTGGGGAGCGTTCCATCTTGCTGCATTCCATCCCCCGGAGGCCCAAGCAGCGCCGGTGGACATCACCGGAACTCTCAGAGGTGGCGTCACGAAACAATTAACCCCTTAACTGTTCAGCCAACTCTCTTTTGAATCTGGACCACCGGGCCCCACTAGCGGCAGGCGCGGTTTCCATGACAAGGAGGAAGAAGAAACGCCTGCTCCTCGGAGTCCTGGCCACTGTGAGTCACATAGAGTGAACCAGATGGTCGGAACTGACATCACTGAGAAACGGAGTAGGTCGTTGGAACCTTGAGAAGGTGGCGGTAGATATTAATACACTCATACTACATCACATCAATATATACACACATTTATTTAAAAAAAAAAAATAACAAAGATGGGAGTGCTCCTTTAACCAAAACCATGCACTAATGGTACCTTTACACGCCGCCACAACAGGATGGATACAACCCGCTACAGGCTACAAATGTAGCTTGTCGCGCCAATATCGCCCGTAGTAGCGGCGTCTGAAGACGGGACGACACAGCCGGCTACAGATACCTCTGTATCCGTGCACTGCCCATAAACATATGGCTACATCGCCGATTGTAGCGAGCTGTATCGGCGTGTAAAGAAGCTACAGAAGGGAACTCGGGACATCCGGCGATGTAGCTGCAATGTGGCTAAGGCGTCACCCATGCTCCGTGATACCGCGCCCCTTCAGCGATCATTGGTGGAAGATGCTGCGTTACGATTGGCCCTTGCCTCACAGCCCTCCATCTTGGATGAGCTGTCCCTTCAGCACTACACATACGCGCCGTATGCACGATCATATAGTAGTACAATTACGCGGACACACACTTGAACGTAAAATCATAAATGGCCCATGATCTACATACAGTGTGCACATCCTATCAACACATGATAACGAATAATGCTGTACACAGCGCACAAGTGTGTGTTACGTACCGCTCTGGCTTATTGCACAGCAGCTGCCGTAGAAGTGTTCCGGGTCTGGCACTGCGCGCAGCGCACATACTTCGCCACAGTTGTCACAGATTTTTGACAGAAAACGCACATACTGTGTGTTGTAAGCCGCTAATGTGTGTCACACAAACGCACCTCAGTGCAATCGGCACACGCGGCTGTCACAAGCGCTGATCGTGCGTGACAAGGCAAACACTTGTACTACGCACACATAGCCCCGGACCGCTACTTTAATACACACGGGATATGTGACTGGCCACCGCTCTAGCGTGACCCATTACCATCGATTTCGATGCATTCGCCAGGCTCCGCCATGTCACAGGTGCTTATTCCGTGCCACACTCCGCTCACTAGTACGGCACGTCTCGGCCATCCGCCCTTTCCGTCGTGCCCAATCACAACTCCGTAGTGTTGGCCAATGGTTGTGGTTTGGGCGCGGCGTACAGGTCTGTGGCACGCCTATTTGTTTTACGTCCTGCCTTTGTTGCTCCCAGATCACTCTGTGGTGGCGGTGTGTAAAGCTGGTACGCTGAGCTACAGACGGCTACTTGCGATACCCGGCGATGTAGCTAGCTGTAGATGTGGCGTAGCGTAGCGCACCTTGTGGCGGCGTGTAAAGAGGGTGCGGTTCCCGTTGGTAACCGTTCGCCCGTGCTCGTGCACGTGAAGTTGCCGTTGGTATCCATCCTGTTGTGGCGGCGTGTAAAGGTACCATAAGGGTGCTGACCATCCGGGGTCAGACGGTTAGGTAGTCACGGTGGCGTTCCCGGAGGTCATTGCCCATACCGAGAAACAGGGGCCGACTGGTGCCCGGGGGGAGGAAGGGGTGCTATCAGAATGGCCGGGGGGGGGGTGCTGTCAGAATTTTTTGATGCCGGGGGGGTGCTATCAGGCCACCGCAGCTCACTTACCATGTCTGCCGCCGTCTGCTGCTGCATCGCCGCGCCGGCCGCAAAGCGCCGCCGGCTGGCCCATTTCTGTGGAGGGGCGGCCCTGGATGTGGGCTATACCACCAGCGCAGGGGCACTCCCCTGCCACCTGGGCCAGTCCGCCCCTGCCGAGAAAGTTAAAGGAATTATTTAAAGGGAAACGGATTTTGTTGTGATGCCATCTGAGGTTTCTAGTCAAGGATGACCACTGCTGCATATGGTAGTCCCCATGGGATAGGTGGTGACGCAGCTTGTTGGAGCACTCCCCTCAGACGGAGCGGGCCCCTGGAGTGTAGTGGTGGTTAGGTGGTGATGATAGTGGGGGTTGTACTGCAGGAAGGATCAGATACACACAAGGTTCTTCCAGTTCTTACCCTTTTACTTGTTGCTAATGTAGACACAACCCAGCTGGGTACTGTATTTGTGGCGCCCTGCTCACGCAGGTAGCCACAGCCTTCCCTACTACACAGCTGGGTTTCCACAGCAGGTACCTATGTGGAGCCCACTGGGACGGGGCACTCGGTACCAGAGTGGGGTACTTCTGAGGTTGACACGGAGGTCCTGGTCCGGACCGTGTCCCTGGTTCCGCAAGTAAATGGGGGGATATTTACAGGGGAGTTTGCCGTGACGCCACCCACGGGTTGTGCAGAACCTCCGGGGATGATGTTTGGCAGCTGAAGATGGAACGGCTCTCCGCAGGTAGAACCTGGTTCCCCGGGGCAGTGATAGTTAAAGTCTATGATCGATGCTATAGATGCTGCAGGATAGGGATGATAGTGGAGATGATAGGAACAGTTTGTGAGGAAGTTGTGAGGGAGAGCAGGGTTTGCAAGGATTATAATGGGGGTTGTAGTCGACACAGGCACTTACTTTGCAGTTGCAGCACTGGTTGTCTTGGTGCTGGATGAGGTATTGTAATAGGTGCAATTCACTTACTTTCCTGCTGCTGCAGCCTTGTCCCTCAGCTTGTGGTGAAAGCAGTGTTCGGCTATGCAAATGGGGATCTCTGGTGTTGAATATATGGCAAAGGGTGCAATTAACATACAGACTCACGGTTTTGTAGTTCTCGAAAGCTTTACTGTAGTTGTTGTTCAGCAAGTACTGTCCACGGAGTCTGTAATGGGGCCGGGTTGCTCCAACCCATACCGGGTCCTTGGCTTCCCACTGCTGCACTGTGTGTGTGGCCCTGCTGCTGCTTTTAGCTGACCTGTTGGCACTGTCTCTCCTCACAGGTACCCCCTTTGCTAGGCAATTTGAGTCTTCTGTGTGCTTCTGACCCCGCTGTGTTGCTTTGCTGAGGTACAGTGTAGATCTACAATCTCCACTATCCCGGTGTTTACTGTGCTGTGTGTGTCAGTCACAGTTTCGGATCCGGTATCCGGTCTGTGCGCTCCTCTGGGGCGAGTTGTGAATTCACTCAGTCTCCCAGATGTGTTCCTCTGTTCCTTGTGCTCCTTCCCTCAGACCCTGGCTAGGCCTGGAATCGAGGAGCAGACTGTAGAGAAGCCTGAGGCAGCCTCTTTACACTACAGTCTCTCTCTCAGTTCTCCCAGGAACTGAACTGCTCTCTTCACAGTACTGCTACGTACTGAAGTACTGAACTAACTGCTTCCTCTTGACCCAGAGTATATAAGGGAGCTGCTTTAGCTCCCCCTCCTGGCCCAGAGGTGCTAGTGTAGTGTCCAGTGTTGTGTGGGGAGTGAACCCGTGTGATGTTTCTGTGGCACTTTAACCCCTGGGGTGCCACATTCACCCTTAAAGACAGTACTTCAGGACTGTGGAAAAACAAACAATTAATATAACAACTGATATTTACAGAGACTTAAAAAGTAAAAAGTACAAAAATTACTGAAATTCAAAAAAAGAGGCCAAAAAGTTCAAAAAGCAGTCTTTCCGGGGGTTTAGTCCATTGCTTACGGGCTGATAGATATATATGTGGAACCCACTGGGACGGGGTACTCGGTGCCGGACCGGGGTGCTGCTGGGGGATGTCACGGCGGTCCTGGTCCGGACCGTGTCCCGGGCCCGCACAATAAAATGTGTTATTTACAGGGGATTTGTCACTTGTGACGCCATCCACTATATGCGGCCAGTGATGGGGCCACCGCTGCTGCAGAACCTCCGGGGATGATGGGATAGCAGCTTGGATGAAATAGTTCCAGTGGGTAGAACTGGGTTCCCCGGGGCAGGGATGATAGTAGTAGTGAAAGTCTGTGATGGTGGTTATTGATGCTGCAGGAGAGTAGGGGTAGCAGTAGAGATGATGAGAGTGGAGGCAATGGCAGTTTATGCCAGTTTATGCATAAGGATCACACACACTCAAGGTTTCTGTAGTTTTCCAAGTCTTTACTTGCAGATGGTAAAAGCAGGTTATTGTCCACGGAGTCTGTACCGGGTTGCTCCCACCCTGACCGGGCCCTTGGCTTCCTACTCATGCGCTGTGTGTGGCCCTGCTGCCGCTTGTAGCTGAACTGCTGGCCCTGTCTCCTCTCACGGGTACCAATCTACTGGGCAACTTGAGTCCTCTGTGTCACTGACCCCTCTGTGTTGCTTTGCTATACAGTGAAGATGATGAACCCTCACTATCCTGGTGTTTACCGTCCTGTCTGTCTCAGGCACAGCCTCGGATCCGGTATCCGTCTTAAGCGCCTCTCCGGGGTTAAGTTTGGGGTAACTCTTTATCCTGGGTATGTTCCTCTGTTACTCTGTCTCCTCTCCTTAGGCTACTTTCACATACCGATTTTGAAGGGAGCCGATGCTGTCCGATAAATTCGGACAGCATCGGCTCCCTTCTGATGCCTGAAATCGGATGCCAAATAGACATCCGATTCCGGCATTAAATCGTAGCCTCCAGGATGAAAAAAAGAAAAAAAAAAAAAGTTTATGCTCACCTTCCCCTGAGCCCCCGCCGTCTCCCGCCATCTTCCTGCAGGCTCCCGGTGGCTCCCGCAGGCTGCAGAGGTCTTCTTCATGTGTACAGCACCTGCAGTGATGTCACAGTCAAGTGACAGCAGGTTCCACCATGGTAACCCGTGGTCACATGACTGTGACATCACCGCAGGTCCTGTACACATGAAGAAGACCTGTGGGAGCCACCGGGAGCCTGCAGGAAGACGGCGGGAGACGGCGGGGACTCGGGGGGAGGTGAGCATAAACTTTTTTTTTTTTTTTAACCCTTGCGCTCCCAGTTTGGAGCATTTTTACTGTACTGAGCATGCTCAGTATAGTAAAATCGGATCCGAGGAGGCCCCATGTTATAGGGATCGGGTCGGATCGGATATGCACTAAATGCCATCCGATTCGGTCCGATCCGATTCTGTCAGATTTTAGCAGGCTCCGATTTTTGCACCGATAAAAAAATAGGACAGAATCGGATCAGACCAAATCGGATGGCATTTAGTGCACATCCGATTCAGTCCGATGCCCATAGGGCTGCATGGGGCCAAATTCGGATCCGATGCTGTCCGATTTTTATCGGACAGCATCGGATTTTAAAAATCCATAGTGTGAAGGCAGCCTTAGACCTCTCAGGACCTCCACTTCTACTTGACTCTGCTCCAGACTAAACTAAACTGCCTAACTGTAACTCCTGCTCTGTGGTAAACAACTTTAGCTCCTCCCACTAGTGCAGGTGCCACCTAAGCTCCTCCCACTTTCTACTGTAGTGTTGTGTGGGGAGTAAACCTGTGTTGATGTTTCTGTGGCACATTAACCCTTGGGGTGCCACATATACAATATAGTTTGTTTACCACAACCAGTCTGTGATAGTGTAATGGATGCCCTCCACACCTTTCGGGTGGGCTGTCATCTTAAAGGGAACCAACCACCTCAGATGACGACTATAAGCTGTTAATACATGTCCCTGCACCCTACCTACACCATTCCACCTATGTTTTTCTTCAGAATATTGATAAATGTAAACCGAAATATACACTTTATAAAATTACATGCCTGTGTACTTCTGGGCGTCTCCTTCTGGGTCAGTTACTAGAGGGCTGTGTCTCCAGCAGCATGACTGGCTTCTCTAGCCCTCCCTCTTACTTTGCAGGACGTCACATGAAGGGACGGGAGCTGCCTTGCGTGCCCGCCCACTGATAGATAACATCACGCCCTCTCACTTTCTAAGAGCCTGGCCGCGTCATGAAAGGGGCGGGGCTAAATAGCGTCATTGAAAGGGGGCGGGGCTCACCGCGATTTAGCCCCGCCCCTTTCATGACGCGGCCAGACTCTTAGAAAGTGAGAGGGCGTGATGTTATCTATCAGTGGGCGGGCACGCAAGGCAGCTCCCGTCCCTTCATGTGACGTCCTGCAAAGTAAGAGGGAGGGCTAGAGAAGCCAGTCATGCTGCTGGAGACACAGCCCTCTAGTAACTGACCCAGAAGGAGACGCCCAAAAGTACACAGGCATGTAATTTTATAAAGTGTATATTTCGGTTTACATTTATCAATATTCTGAAGAAAAACATAGGTGGAATGGTGTAGGTAGGGTGCAGGGACATGAATTAACAGCTTATAGTCGTCATCTGAGGTGGTTGGTTCCCTTTAATTGTCTGCCGCCAAATTGGATGCTTTGTCTAAGTGTGTGCACGCCACCGAAAGAACCATGCTGACAACCATGTCAAGGTAGAGCTTAATGACAAAGACCTTTATTTTAGGAGGGGTTAGCAGTTTTATTACTTATCATTAAAGGGGCATTCCTTAGAGGTGTTTCTAGGTGATTGCATCATATTATGCTGAATCTACATTTTATTCTGAAAAAACATTCAATTCATTTAGTGTTTGTTAGTTAGCCTTTCAGTTCAGCCTTGATTTGTACAGTCCGTACGGGAACATCGTGATAATAATGTGGAGCCCCAAGGGACGTGGGGTACTCGGTACCGGACCGGTCTGCGTCGGGGATGTCACTGGTGGTTTGGTCCGGACCGTGTCCCTGGCTCAGCACAATAAAAGGGGGGTATTTACAAGGGATTTGTCACGGGTGACGCCACCCACTTGGTGCGGCCAGTAATGGGGGCCGCCGCTGCTGCAGAACCTCCGGGGGTGATGTGAGGGCAGCGGAGGTGGAATAGTTCCAGTGGGGAGAACTGTATCCCCCGGGGCAGTAAGGGTTAAAGTCTATTGGGATTATAGATGGTGGAGAAGAGTTGGAGGACACACACTTACGTTTGGTAGACACTGCAATTTCCTTCTTGTCCCTGATGCTGCAGAGCTGACAGGCTGGATCTGTAGGGAGGAATTGTCTCTGTGCTGAATCTGGAGCAAAGGTCGCAATCAATACACAGACTCCAAGGTTGTTTTCCAAGGCTTTACTGCTGATATTATTGCAGGCTATAGTCCACGGAGTCTGTAATGAGGGCTGAGCTCTCTCCCCACACCCTGTCCGGGTCGTTGGCTTCCTTGTGCTGCACTGTGTGTGTGTCCTGAGCTGCTGCTTCAAGCTAAGCTGCTGGGATTCCTCACGTCTCTCTCTGTTTGCTGCTGGTACCACTTGGCTAGGCAACTTGGGTCCTCTAGGCTGTGCTGACCCCTCCGTGTTGCTTCGCTCTGGTACTAGGGGGTATCTAGAGATCCCGCTGTTCCTGGATTCGCTGTGCTGTGGGTGCCAGACACAGTACCGGATCCGGTGTCCGTCTCTCTGTGCGTACTTCTGGGGCGAGTGGTGGTGTCACTCTAGCTCCCAGATGTGTTCCTCTGTCTTTCGTTCTCCTTGTTCCTCTGACCCTTTGCTAGGTCTGCACTGAGCTAACTCTGCTCTGTGTCCTCTTCTCAGCCCTGCTCCGAGCTGAACTGAGCTCTCCCTCATGGGCAAGAGTATATAAGGGAGCAAGTGGTGCTCCCTCTATTGCCCAGAGGTGGTAGTGTTTGTCAGTGTGTAGTGGGGGAGAGAACCCATGTGATGTTATTGTGGCACATTAACCCATGGGGTGCCACAATAACTTCCACACTGCTACATCTAACTCAAAACATTATATAGAGTCTGAGACAGAGAAATTCTAGAGAAAAGTGCAAGGATTCACATAACCATGCTTTTGGAAAGTTTCTGAATGGCTTCAATAAACTTATATAAATTATTAACTATTTATTGCCATGACATTCCCCCCTTTGGAGACATTCAAATTCTTACCCTAAATCTCTGCCCTAGGCGGCGGAGGGGGAAAAGGTAGAGGAAAGGGGAGGAGACTTCATCAACATTGAGACAAACTGTAATGTCGGAATCCATTTGCAGTTGGCCTTAGCTGCACCCTAAACTGTCCCTAACTCCATCTTCTAAGATGGGTCTCAAGTTGTCGTATTTCTCCAAGGGATCTTGCGGCAATGGCAATGGCATCATTCTCAGGCGTATATTTCTCCTTTATCATCGAGGCCTCTGAGATCTGCATACATTGTGGTCACTGTCTCCTTCCTGGCGTGAGACATCATCTTCTTGATGCAAGGTATTACACAGCATGAAATTAGAGCCACTATGAATAGAACACAAAGGATTATTAAAACTAGTTTGATAAGTGCTCTCTGTCATCCATCCCACCACCCAAGCCAAGTGTCCCATGGATCCTTAACACCAGAATTATGAGCTAATTCTTCTGACAGGTCTGTGAGTCCTTTTAGGGCTTTGGCTATGCTCCCATCTACCCTTGGTCAGGATCATGTGGTCTGGCAGGCCTCTACCCCATTTATCTTTGCGTTCTTTTGCCTGGACTGGAACTGGAATGGTTGTCACCAAACTGATAAAACAGATAAAACAACAAACTGTGTCGGCCCCCTCTACACCTCAGTGGGGCAACATCTGGGTCATATAACTTTCTTGCATATACTTCTTGCAACAAAACCCCTTGCGGATTGACTATCGTTAGCTGGGCATGTATATTTTATCTGAACACCTTCAGTACTGGAGCAGTGCCAGGAATTGCTATATAACCAGTTTCTTCACGTGCATATGGTACATAAGTAATACAAGTTATTATCAAGCCAGAGGGCGTAATTGCTAGCTCTATATCTTGTCTACAGAAGAGGCACGTTATCTGGAGAGACAGAACAATCTCATCACTACCATCATTTACGTAAATTACATACCCGTCCACCACCGCAGCCAGGACTACTAACACTACACTCCGTCCTTAGCTTGCGCGCGCAGGGTGGGAAGACCATCAGCTGTATCAGAGGCTGGAACACCAGTAATGAAATAAACCATCGTTCCCCCCTTTCAGGGGCCGGAAAACCATCAACCCTATTGGGGGCCGGAAAACCATCAACCCTTATTAGGGGTCGGAAAACCATCAACCCTTATTAAGGGTCGGAAAACCATCAACCCTTATTAGGGGTCGGAAAACCATCAACCCTTATTAGGGGCGGAAAATCATCAACCTTTATTAGGGGTCGGAAAACCATCAGCCCTATCCCCTGGGAATATAGCTGGAAAACCAGGGAAACAGAATCTCCCCACTCAGCCCCGTCTTTCCGTTCTCCGTGCCCTTCTCTCTTTCTCTGTACTGAAACTGCAGCAATGATAGCACTGACATAAACACAGATAAACTCAGGATCAGGTTACAAGAACACAAATAAGGCAGACAATTAAGGAATTCTCAGGACCGGGTTGCAAGGGCTAGGACTTCTCAGATCTGGTCATCTATGTCCGAGTCTGAAAGCCAGCTACCTCCACCCCTTCTCGGAGACACAGGAGGGTCATAGGTAAGATAAATCATTTTCTTACCTCTTTGAAGCCTGCAGGTCTGCCCCTCGTGTATGGTCCGTCATGGGAATGAAGGATCAGGTGTGGCTGTCGTCCCCTGGACGTCTCGTCCTAGCCCCACGCTGGTGCGCCAACAGTAATGGATGCCCTCCACACTTCTCGGGTGGGCTGTCCTCCTAATTGTCTGCCACCAAATTGGATGCTTTGTCTGAGTGTGTGCACGCCACAGAAAGAACCACGTTGACACACATGTCAAAGTAGAGCTTAATGACAAAGACCTTTATTTTAGGAGGGGTTAGCAGTTTTATTACTTATCATTAAAGGGAAATTCCTTAGGGGTGTTTCTATGTGATTGCATCATATTATGCTGAATCCACATTTTATTCTGAAAAAACATTAAATTCATTTAGTGTGTGTTAGTTAGCCTTTCAGTTCAGCCTTGATTTGTACAGTCTGTACGGGAACATCTTGATAAGAACTTCCACACTGCTAAATCTAACTCAAAACATTATATAGAGTCTGAGACAGAGAAATTCTAGAGAAAAGTGCAAGGATTCACATAACCATGCTTTTGGAAGGTTTCTGAATGGCTTCAATAAACTTCTATAAATTATTAACTATTTATTGCCATGACAGTAGTATGGTTCATAAATAAATTAAGTTCAAGAATTTATAAAGTAGTTCATACAGGACAGTCTCTGTAGGTACTGAGCTTTTTTTAACGTTGCACACTTAAACAAATAAATAAGGTCCCTACGGGTGTCTCTGCTTAGGAGGCCTGGCTTCACTTATACCATCCCCAGGCCCTTTCTTTCCCTAACTTGATGTGCATGGGGGTTAATCCAGTTCCTCCACCCTTCTGTACACTATTTACCAGGTTCAATTTACATTTACACAAACATATTTACATTTTACATTTGATTTTGCATTTTAGTCTTTGTACTTTGCCGGTAACTGACCCTTCCTACTACGCTCTGATCTGCGTACTGCTAGTGTACTTAGCATGATGGTGTGGGTGGACATGTACCTACTTGGAGTGTTTGATACTATGGCAGATGGAGATCTGACTGTAGGACTGGCAAGCTCACTGGGACCAGGAATTTGTTCTTCCTCTACGGTTTCTACTTCCAGTTCTTCAGGTCTTGGGACTTCTTCTGGTAATACGGGTTCTGGTGTTGGTTCAACCATTGGAGGGAAAGCAATCATTGGGACTACAACTGCTCCATAGTAATTTGGCCATGTTTTGGGGAAATCTCCTAGAACGGTATGGAAAACTTCTTCTTTCTCCTTGACAGGTTGTACCTGCACGGGTAAAGTTACTTCAGGCATCTTCAGGGTTTTAGGACACGGTTTGAGATGGTCTCATGACGCAACTGCTGAAGTTCTTTCTTCGTCTTTGCATATTAGACACATTTTAGCATT
This sequence comes from Allobates femoralis, assembly GCA_033576535.1. NCBI lineage: Eukaryota > Metazoa > Chordata > Amphibia > Anura > Aromobatidae > Allobates > Allobates femoralis. The sequence goes on from JARQOC010000002.1 coordinate 598,670,861, forward strand.
GTCTAAATTGGATGGTAAGACTGTATATGGGGTGGTTTCCCACTGATTATCCAATTTGTTGGTGCGTCTCTTTCTCTTGAGAACTTGCTCACTGGGTTGTAATGGAGTTGCTTGAGCACGTTGGTTAAAGGTTCTCTCTTGTGTTGCTCTAGCTTGCTGAAGATTTTTCTCTACGCACTCTTGTACTTGGCGATACTGTTGCTGACGTAACGTATCCCAATTGGATTCTTCCACTTCTGCGTCTGGTTTCACAATTCCCATATCTAAATCAATTGGCAGCTTACTGGGTCTTGCACGCATAAGGTAGGCTGCGGTGCAGTTTGTAGAACTCACCAGAACATGGTTGTATAAGTCAACCAAATCGGTTAATTTATCTGGCCATTGATTTCTCTCTGACTCTGGGAATGTATTCAACAGGTCAATTACTATATGATTCATCTTCTCGCATAAGCCATTTGTTTGGGGATGGTACGCTGTCGTGTGGATCTTCTTACAGCCATACATATTGCAAAACTCCTGGAAAATCTCTGATTCAAAAGCTGGACCTTGATCTGCAAGGACTTGTTCCGGGTAGCCATGAGGTCTACAGAAATGTGTCTGAAATGCTCTTGCAGCCATCTTCGCTGTCAGGTCCTTGACGGGTACCACCACTAAGAAGCGTGAGTAATGGTCCACGATGGTTAGGGCATAGACATAGCCTGACCGGCTTGGTGACAACTTGACGTGGTCTAACGCAACTAACTCAAGTGGTTGCTTGGTTACTATGGACTGGAGTGGGGTTCTCTGTTGATCTTTTCTTCTAAAGGTTGCACGGGCCACATTTTCTACACCAATCTTCAATTCACTTTCTTATGCCAACCCAATAGAATCTCTCTCTTAAGAGCACTTCCAACTTCTTCCATCCGAAATGACCTGCACCGTCGTGGTAGGCTTCTAAGACCATTTTGACGTCTTGCTTGGGTACGATTATCTGCCAGACTAATTCATGTGTTTTAGGGTTGGTATGCCTTCTGCAGAGCTTCCCTTGATATAGGAACAACTTGCCTTTCTCTTTCCAGAGTTGGTGGGTCCCAGCTGGGGCGTTCTGGTTAGGGTACGCAACTTGTTGTGTAAGCAGTTCTTTCACTAGCTTCATAGCCAGGTCGCTATCCTGGGTGTCAGCCCATCCATGGTGTGCTAACGGGTTGAGACTTGCCTGTTGTTCTTTTTGGTAGATGCCGGGTTGATACTTGTCTACCTTTGAACGGTGAAAGGCCGGTAGTTCAATTTCTTCTAGCTCCTCCGGTTCCTCTTCCACGTCTTTCAGGTGTGGCATCCGGGATAAGGCATCTGCGTTCCTGTTCTTGCGGCCTGCCCTATATTTGATGACAAAATTGTAGTTAGACAGCCGTGCTATCTATCGCTGCTCCAATGCACCTAATTTTGCTGAGTCCAGGTGGGTCAACGGGTTGTTATCCGTGTAGATGGTGAATTCTGCAGCTGCCAGGTAGTGCTTGAAACGTTCAGTTACAGCCCAAACTACTGCCAGTAGTTCTAACTTGAAGGAGCTGTAGTTCTCGGGGTTTCTTTCCGTAGGCCGGAGTTTACTGCTTGCAAAGGCAATAACTCTCTCTGTCATATATGATACAGTCTATATAGAGTCTAATGCATGGGTATAATGAGACACATGAGACATACGCTTCTTAAGCAGCTCTTGTATTGCTTCATACAAGTTAGTGCATCAACAGGATAACATAAATGTAAGTTGTAGAGTGCAAGGCAAAACAACCAACGACACCAGAGCATTAAAGCATAGTACAAGTCTCAGGGAAAGCATTCAGAGTTCATTACTTCCCTGTCAGATATTGCTGGCACCCAGGATTCTGTGTTCATAAATGATTCCAAGCAGAATAAATCCAGGCTTCAGAGAGCAAGTCACAGACAGATTGCAGGCCTGATTCTGGAGCACAGGTTAACCAGCTGAAGTAGTTTAAAAGGGCAATTGGCAAGAAACAGGGCAGGGACATCAAAGCTGAGGACTCCATATTGTTTGAGGGCAAGAGTCAATGCACAGGACAGGAAACAAGATGGCCGACGACAAGCTGAGAACTCCATATTGGTTGAGGGCAAAAGTCATTACACATGACAGGAAACAAGATGGCCGACAAAATACACTAAATGCAAACATAACAACAGATATAGCAAAAAAGACTGAAAACCTTACATTACTCCCCCCTTAGGGACAGCCTCTGGATGGCCCCAGTCCAGGCTTTCCCGGGTATCTCCGATGGAACTGGCGGAGTAACCGAGGAGCATGGAGATTGGAGGCCGGCTCCCACGAGTTGTCCTCAGAAGAATAGCCCTGCCACTTTACCAGGTATTGCACCCCGTTTCTACGCAACCTGGAGTCCAGGATCCTTTCCACGACAAACTCCTCCTGGCCATCGATGAGTACCGGAGCAGGAGGGGAAGAAGAACGACCCGGGAATGAATTGGGAGTCACAGCCTTTAGTAGAGAAACGTGAAACACGGGGTGAATCCTCATAGATCTTGGAAGTTGAAGGCGACAGGCAACGTTGCTGACGAGCTTATTAATCTTATAGGGCCCAACGTACTTATGACCCAATTTGGATGATGGTACTCTCAATTTAAGGTTCTTAGTTGACAGCCAGACCAAATCTCCTACCTTGAAGGTTGGTGCAGGTTTACGAAACCTATCTGCCGCTTTTTTATACCTGTCCTGAGCGGATTCCAGATTCTCTTTAAGCAGATCGAGGTTCCTTTGTAGAGAGGTGATTCTGTCGGCTACAGCTGGAAGAGGTGAATCTATGGGAAGTCGAGGAAGGATGTTAGGATGATAACCCAAATTGGCATAAAAGGGTGACTGCTTGGTGGAAGCGCTCTGTGAGTTGTTATAAGAGAATTCAGCCAGTGGAAGCAAATCCACCCAGTCATCTTGTAGGTGGCAGATAAAACAGCGGAGAGACTGTTCTAGGGTCTGATTAGTCCGCTCGGTTTGTCCATTTGTCTGCGGATGAAAGGCAGAAGACAGGTTAACTTTGATGTCCAACGCAGCACAGAAGTGCTGCCAAAACTTTGAAGTGAATTGCACCCCTCGATCAGATACAACCTCATCCGGTACGCCATGCAGGCGAAACACATTTTGAATGATTAAGTCCGATGTGTGTTTCGCAGTGGGTAGACCAACACACGGAATGAAATGGGCTGCCTTTGTTAACCGATCCACCACCACCAGAACTGTGTTCTTCCCTTGAGAGGTTGGCAACTCCACAATGAAGTCCATAGATATGGATCCCCATGGACGGGATGGAACGGGTAGGGGTTGTAATAGACCCGTAGGCGAAGATCGTGGAGTCTTGCATCTGGCACAGACTTCGCAAGAAGTGACGTAACCTAGAACATCTCTTCTGTATGTGGGCCACCAAAAGAAGCGAGACAGGAATTCTTGAGTCTTCAGAACTCCTCTATGCCCGCTATCTTAGAATCGTGGACGAGTTGCAGTACTCTCACCCTGACTGCTTCAGGAATATACAGGCGTTGCCCCTGAATCCACACACCGTTCTTATATACAAGACTTACTTCACACGACGGTTGTGCCAGCCAGGGATCCGTATGGTATGCTTCCTTGATGTCGTTAAGCAAGTCTTGATTATGAAGCACTCCCAGGAACCTGGAATCAGAGATAACAGTCTTACGAGACGTGAGTGGAATTGTCTCAGTTGAGTAGAGTCTAGACAACGCATCGGCCTTTCCATTACGCGATCCTGGCCTATAGGAGATAACGAAACTGAATTGGTTTAAGAAAAGACTCCAACGAGCCTGGCGAGGAGTCAAGCACTTAGCCGATCTGATAAACTCAAGATTGCGGTGGTCAGTCAACACGATTATCTGCTGCGCAGCTCCCTGAAGGTGGTGTCTCCATTCCTTGAAGGCTGCGATGATGGCCAACAATTCTCTATTACCCACATCATAGTTCCGTTCTGCAGGAGACAACCGCCGGGAAAAGAAAGCACAGGGATGTAAGACTTCTTTCTCACCTGTCCTCTGTGAGAGGATAGCTCCGATGGCACTGTCTGAGGCATCCACCTCTATTATGAAGGCCAGTTCAGGGTTAGGATGCACCAGAATAGGTGCCGTGGTGAATTTCTCTTTCAAACGGGAAAATGCTTCTTGAGCCTGGGGGGTCCAGGTAAAAGCAGAGTTCTTGCGGGTAAGCCGTGTAATGGGAGACACAACCTCAGAAAAGTTCCTGATAAAACGCCTGTAGAAATTAGCAAACCCTATAAAGCGCTGGACCTCCTTCACATTCTTGGGGACCGGCCAGGCTTTAATGGCTTGGATCTTACCCTCATCCATACTAATTCCTCGTGATGACATTACATACCCCAGAAATTGGATCTCCGTTCGATGGAATTCGCACTTCTCCAGTTTGATATACAGATGGTGTTGTCGAAGGCGTTCTAAGACCATCTTCACATGTCTGTGATGCTCCTCTGTGGAATTAGAAAAAAATCAAAATATCATCCAAATAAATGACAATGAATGTATCCAGGAGGTCCCTAAAAACGTCATTCACCAAATGTTGGAAAGTTGCTGGAGCATTACATAAACCGAACGGCATTACTAGATATTCAAAGTGTCCGTAGCGTGACCTGAAAGCTGTCTTCCATTCATCCCCAGGTCTAATGCGGACCAAGTTATAGGCCCCACGGAGATCCAACTTTGTAAAGAGTTTTGCATGCCGTACTCTCTCCAATAATTCAGGGATCAACGGTAGTGGGTAACGGTTTCTGATCGTGATTTTATTGAGCTCCCGATAGTCTATACAGGGCCTAAGAGATCCATCTTTCTTCTTCACAAAGAAGATTGGTGCACCAGCAGGAGATGAAGAGGGGCGTATGAAGCCCTTGGCTAGATGTTCGTCTATATAGTCTTTGAGAGCCTTTAGCTCAGGCCCTGCCAAAGAGTAAATCTTGCCAAAAGGTATTCCCGCACCTGGTAACAGGTCTATTGGACAGTCATATGGACGGTGAGGGGGTAGCAGGTCTGCGTTCCTTTTGTCACACACGTCAGCATACTCACGGTATATGGCTGGTAGCTCAGAGACTGATGTTGGTCCTTTAGGAATGGAGCAGACTGAAGCTTCTGGACTTATCTGTTTCTCTGGAAAGTGTAGTTCTTTAGTTTCCCAGTTAATCGTAGGATTCTGAGCCTGCAGCCACGGCAGTCCTAGAATAATAGGGAAATGAGGAGAAGAGATGAGCATAAATGACAGACTCTCTTGATGGTCATTACCCATGAGGACCTTCAAGGGCTCCGTCTCCTGATCCACTGGTCCAGAGTTTAACAGTGAGCCATCTACGGTCTCCATCTGTACAGGAGTAGCCTTCTTTACTGAACGTACTCCAAGTTTCTCAGCGAAGGAGATGTCCATAAAATTGCCGCTTGCCCCTGAATCAATCATAGCGGAGGTAGATACCCAGACAGAGTGAACCCTGAGCTTGAGGGGAATAAAGCAATGAGAATTGTTGTTCTTACAACTCAGCTGGGAAACCGCTGAAAAAACCTGAAAAACTGCTGCAGTAACACGTGCATCCGGCTCAGAGATAACAGAGTTCAAGTCTGAGTAATCAATGTCTGTATCCTCTACTCTCTCTGGGATCTGTGGTTCGGACCTGACAGAACCCCTCTCACAGCACTCGCAGTGTATGATGGCTGCAGTTGTCTTACGAGAACGACTGGGGCAGTTTATAATGAAATGTCCTGACTTACCGCAATAGAAACACAGATTTTCCTTTACTCGATGTTCCTTACGTGCATCACTGACCCGTCTCTGTAAAGAGTCCACCTGCATAGGCTCAGGTTCGGGTTCTCGTATAATCCTGCTCAAGGACTCCTTAGCTGGAGAGGGAGGAAATAAATGATTAGTGCGCTTTATCTCCGACCATCTCTCCTGTCTGCGTTCAGTAAGCCGAGCATCGATCCGAATACAGTAGTTGATAAAATCTCCTAATGCTGTAGGTGGGTCGGCACGAGCGAGTTCGTCCTTAATCACAGAGGATAATCCTTTCCGGAAAACCGACTTCTTAGCAGAGCTATCCCAAGTGGTGTCGAGAGCCCATCTCCGGAAATCCAAAGCATACTCCGCTACCGAGCGCTTACCTTGGCTTAAAGTTAACATGGCTGATTCCGCTGTAGCACCGCGGTTTGGATCATCGAATACCTGCCCCATAGCTGAAATGAAAGCATCAAGATTATTTAGACAGTCATCGTCAGTCTCAATTAGGGGGTTTGCCCATGTGAGAGCTTTGTTGGAGAGCAGCATAATTATTGTCAATACTTTAGATCGCTCAGTAAGGAACTGTGGCGCATGAGCCGCAAAAAACAGTTTGCATTGATTAATGAATCCCTGAATTTTTCCCGTTCACCGCCAAAACGGAATGGTGGTAGCTTGGGGATTCCAATAACCGGGGTTGAAGTTGGGATGTGGACGCGTCCCTCCAGAACCTCAATCCGGGTTCGTAAGTCCTGCGTGGTTTGTCCGAACACCTGCAGATTATGATCACCGCGATCCCGCAGGCTTGCAAAGCTGGTCTTCAATGCCTGTAGGTCAGCAAGGATTGAATCCGTCACGTCGCACAGATGTTTAACGGGGTCCTCCATATTCCCAGAAGCTGCACAGCAGAGAGGCTGGAAAGGAAGAAAAGGAGCACAATAGTGTTTACCTGTGGTAACACTCCTGACTTAAAAGAAGGGAATGTGCTCACCTGGAAAGGTTGTGAGAAGCCACAACCACTATCATCACATATATCGATATCTCAGATCCACGGTCTGCAGCAGCTCTCCAATGGCAAAAGATCCAGAAATCTCTATACAGGTGGCAGCAGATGCAGCACTGTCCTAGACCCAGCAGACTCTATTATGGCTCCAGAATCTGTCATATATGATACAGTCTATATAGAGTCTAATGCATGGGTATAATGAGACACATGAGACATACGCTTCTTAAGCAGCTCTTGTATTGCTTCATACAAGTTAGTGCATCAACAGGATAACATAAATGTAAGTTGTAGAGTGCAAGGCAAAACAACCAACGACACCAGAGCATTAAAGCATAGTACAAGTCTCAGGGAAAGCATTCAGAGTTCATTACTTCCCTGTCAGATATTGCTGGCACCCAGGATTCTGTGTTCATAAATGATTCCAAGCAGAATAAATCCAGGCTTCAGAGAGCAAGTCACAGACAGATTGCAGGCCTGATTCTGGAGCACAGGTTAACCAGCTGAAGTAGTTTAAAAGGGCAATTGGCAAGAAACAGGGCAGGGACATCAAAGCTGAGGACTCCATATTGTTTGAGGGCAAGAGTCAATGCACAGGACAGGAAACAAGATGGCCGACGACAAGCTGAGAACTCCATATTGGTTGAGGGCAAAAGTCATTACACATGACAGGAAACAAGATGGCCGACAAAATACACTAAATGCAAACATAACAACAGATATAGCAAAAAAGACTGAAAACCTTACACTCTCTTTGCCTCCTTATTTCACTACTGCTCCCAGTCCCATGTTGCTGGCATCCGTGTATAGAATGAATGGTTGATGGTAAGTCGAGTGTGCCAGGATCTCTTCCCCTGTCAGCGCACACTTCAGCTTGTTGAAGGAGTCTTCCCTCTCTTCACTCCACTGGAAAGGAGGATTACGGATTGAAGATCTTTTTGACTGTCCTACCAGGATGTCTTGCAGGGAAGCCGCTAACTTTGTGAATCCTCTGATAAATCTTCGGTAATAGCCTACTAGGCCCAGGAATTGCATCACTTCTTTCACGTTTGTAGGTCTTGGCCAATCTCTTATTACTGTGACTTTATCAGGATCCGGTGCTACTCCCTCTGAACTCACGACGTGTCCCAGGTACTGTACCTTTGGCTTGAGAAGTTGGCACTTGGATGGCTTGATTTTCATACCGTATCCGGATAAGGCCTCAAACACTTCTGCCAGGTCTTGTAGATGTTGCTCATATGTCTTGGAGTCGACTATGACATCATCCAGGTACAGGAGGACAGTGTCACAGTTTCAAAGTTCTTATGTCCTAGGCAGCTCTCCGTCAGGCATTGGAAGGTCCCGGGTGCGTTGCAGAGTCCAAACGGCATACAATTGAACTCACAGAGGCCCATTGGCTTAGTAAACGCTGTCTACTCCTTGTCGGCCTCAGCCACAGGAACTTGCCAGTACCCACTCGTCAGATCAAAGGTGGAAAAATAGTTAGCAGATTTTAATGCAGCTAATGACTCCTCGATCCTAGGTAATGTGTATGCGTCCTTATGTGTGATGCGGTTGATCTGCCGGTAATCTACGCACATTCTCATGGTCCCATCCTTCTTTCTAACCAACACTAAAGGTGCTGCCCAGGGGCTACAACTGTCTCTTATTACCCCTGCAGTTTTCATCTCTTTGAGCATGTCTTTGGTGGTTTGGTAGTGAGCGGGTGGTAATGGTCTATACCAGTGATGGCGAACCTATGGCACGCGTGGCATTACTATAAGGGGGACAATGGTGACATTACTATAGGGGGGACAATGGTGACATTATTATAAGGGGGACAATGGTGACATTACTATAAGGGGGACAATGGTGACATTACTATAAGGGGGACAATGCCGACATTACTATAAGGGGGACAATGGAGACATTACTATAAGGGGGACAATGGAGACATTACTATAAGGGGACAATGGTGACATTACTATAAGGGGGACAATGGTGACATTACTATAAGGGGGACAATGTTGACATTACTATAAGGGGGACAATGATGACATTACTATAACGGGGACAATGATGATATTACTATAAGGGGGACAATGGTGACATTACTATAAGGGGGACGATGGTGGCATTACTATAAGGGGGACGATGGTGACATTACTATAAGGGGGGCAATGGTGGCATTACTATAAGGAGGGGGACTATGGTGGCATTACTATAAGGAGGGGGACAATGGTGGTATTACTAGAAGAAGGGGGACAATGGTGGCATTACTATAAGGAGGCGGACAATGGTGGCATTACTATATGGAGGGGGACAATGGTGGCATTACTATAAGGGGGACCATGGTGACATTACTACAATGAGCACATTAACTACAAGGAGAGGGTCAGGATGGAGAACATTAACTACAAGGAGAGAGTCAGGATGGAGCACATTAACTACAAGGAGAGGGTCAGGATGGAGCACATTAACTACAAGGAGAGAGTCAAGATGGAGCACATTAACTACAAGGAGAGGGTCAGGATGGAGCACATTAACTACAAGGAGAGGGTCAGGATGGAGCACATTAACTACAAGGAGAAGGTCAGGATGGAGCACCTAACTACAAGGAGAAGGTCAGGATGGAGCACCTAACTGCAAGGAGAGGGTCAGGATGGAGCACATTACTAGAAGGAGAAGGTCAGGATGGAGCACATTACTAGAAGGAGAGGGTCAAGATAGAGCACATAACTACAAGGAGAGGGTCAGGATGGAGCACATTACTACAAGGAGAGGGTCAGGATGGAGCACATTACTACAAGGAGAGGGTCAGGGTGGAGATATTACTACAAGATAGGGACCAGGATTTCAGTATGAAATCTGCTTGCATTCCATGATAAAATCTATCTCCTATCTGTCTATTATTCTACATTTTTTCCATATAGATCAGTCCACCTGCTGTTTCTAGAAAGGGTAGTGGCAGCGGCTCAGCTTCAATGTTCAGTACACATGAGCTGTCTGACCACTGCTGAAGAGAAGAGAAGACTGCAAAGGTAAGTTTAAAATCAATTAATTGTTAAAATAATTTAATTGATCATCAGGGTTTCAGGACTACATGCCCTGTACAGGGAAGATAGTTGGCATCTGCTGGCTCTCCCCCCTGTGCAGCGCTTGTGATTACCACTGCTGTAACTTAGGTTAAATTACCGTGTTGGCACTTCGCCTTAAATAATTTGGTACACTGTTGTACCCTCAGACTGCAGGGCAGCTTGAGCTTGTTTGGATGTTAGTCGAGGTTCTTTATCCACCATCTGCACAATCTTGCGTTGAAATCTCTCGTCAATTTTTCTTTTCCGCCCACATCTAGGGAGGTTAGTCACAATGCCATGGGCTTTAAACTTCTTGATTACACTGCGCACGGTAGACACAGGAACATTCAGGTCTTTGGAGATGGACTTGTAGCCTTGAGATTGCTCATGCTTCCTCACAATTTGGTTTCTCAAGTCCTCAGACAGTTCTTTGGTCTTCTTTCTTTTCTCCATGCTCAATGTGGTACACACAAGGACACAGGACAGAGGTTGAGTCAACTTTAATCCATGTCAACTGGCTGCAAGTGTGATTTAGTTATTGCCAACACCTGTTAGGTGCCACAGGTAAGTTACAGGTGCTGTTAATTACACAAATTTGAGAAGCATCACATGATTTTTCTAACAGTGCCAATACTTTTGTCCACCCCTTTTTTTATGTTTGGTGTGGAATTATATCCAATTTGGCTTTAGGACAATTCTTTTTGTGTTTTTTCATTGAAGACAAATTAAATGAAGATAATAATACCAAATAATTTGTGATTGCAATCATTTTCAGGAAGAAACTGAATATTATCTGACAGAATTGCAGAGGTGTCAATACTTTTGACCACAACTGTACTTACACAGGACACACTCATGACAGCGATAACCACTGGAATCTGTAAGCAGAGACAAATCCTGGCAAATTACCTGCCATGTTACAAGCTGTTAGAATTTGGCATGCTACAGTGATGAATTTTATGATTAATACTGCTAACTTAAATCCAAATGTACTAATTCTTATCTTGCCAGGCAGAAAAATACTGTATTAACATAGCCATGTATCACGTTATCTACAAAGTTATGTATGGTTACATGTGTACAGGATCAAAACCAATATCAGTATATGAATAGAGCACCATAACCTCAATCAATTCAGAATACAACACCAGAACCACCATCAGTACATAAATAAACCATCAGAACCACCATGAATACCAGAATACATCACAATAACTACCATCAGCACAGGAATACATTACCAGAACCACTGTGAGTACAGGAGTACATCAACAAAATCAAAATTAGTACAGAAATAGAACACCGGAACCACCAAGAGTGAAGAAATATAGTATCACAACCTGAATTAGTACATGAAAACATCACCAGGACCCCCATTAATACAGAAATACTTCACCAGAACCACTATTAGTATAGTAATAAATAACCAGAACTACGATCTGTAAATAAATACATCACTAGACCCACCATCTGTACATTAATATATCACCAAATTTACTGCACCAATCAAATGCAGTGTTGTGTACAATTGTATTGCATGAACCTACAACTCCTACCGTAGTATACCATGTTCCAAATTATTATGTGAATTGAATATGTCATAAAGGTTAAATTTTTTATTTTTCAAATAAATTCATGAACTGTATTGTTTCAGGGCTCTTTGGATCACTGAAATCAATCTCAAATAACTGTGATAATTAGTTTGCCAAGTGAGACCAATTATAGGAAAACTACTTAAGAAGGATAATCAGAGAATTAGCCAGCTCACCTAATGCCCGGTGCATGGTCCACACTCCTTATGCAGCAGAGAACAAATTACAAGAAAATTCAGACCAGCTCCACATCATCCAGTTTTCCATATAAAATTCATTTTGTTCGCAAGTCTATTAAAAACAATGACAGCTTATGCTGGGGTACAGAGCATATACAGATAAAAATGTAATGCATCAAGTGTGGCGCCCAACCAATGCAGGCATCACAGAGGGGTATTGCACCCGTAAAAGAGGTGCAATTGCTCCAGCTGCAGGTGGACCCTAGGATGGTGGGTGGGACCCATTCCAAGCACTCCCACGTTAGATGAGCGGTGGGAGGTTCCCCAGGAGGGCATATAATCACCTCTAGGGGGATCAGGAGGGTATTTGTCTTTTGTCTTTTGCCTGAGGTCTCTAGATTGAGGGCTCAGGAGGAGATGGAGGAAGAGGAAAGGTTTTAGAGAGATCAGCTAAGTGGAATGAGGCGGAAGGTCACACCGGATCGGTTACAAGCTGAACTGGAGAAAAGAAGAAGGGGCCTTGAGGAGGTCCTGAAAGGGGGTGCCCTACGGGGGAGTCCGGGCCCTAGAAAGAAAGGGAGATTCTCAGAGTGGAGCGCCCATACTCCAGGGGATACTCGAGTACACCAGCTTTGCAGTCGGCAACCGGCTGCTGTGGCTTGTTCAGCAGCCGCAGCACCCTGCCATCGGAGAGGTCTGCCTGCTTCCTCACCAACGAGGGAGGGGACTCCCGGTACTACCTACACGGAGCTACTGGGTATAGATCGATCCAAAGCGGGGAAGAACGGACACAGGTTAGTTAACGAAGGTACACCAAGGGTTCCACCATACCACCTGGGATCCACTTGCAGCCACCCATTAAGCTACCTGTCCTTGTAACACCTAAAGTGCTGAACTGTGAACTGTAACTGATGCTTCTACAAGTTAACAGTAAAGTACCCGGGAGAAAGTGGCTTTGCCTCTGCCTGTGTTTCTTCTGCATGAACTTGTTCTTTTTACAGGAACGCTGCCTTGGAGGTCCAGCCCTACCTGTAGGGGACTTTACCAACTAAGCCACTCTATTAGCTACCTCCGGCGGACTGTGGCGCCGCTGGTGACCTATCACCAGAAACTACAGGTGGTGTCACGAGAACTGTATATAGAATCCCCTGTAAATATAATCCCTTTTTGAAGTATCAGACAGGACACGGGATCAGGCGCGGCCACCACTACCCCTGACACAGCAACGTTAACCCCTTGGAGCCTGATACCCGAGTACCCCAAAGCCTGGGGCTCGACACAAGTATCTCGTTAATGTTCTCTGTGGGCCTTATTTAGTGCATAAACGGTGACTGAACTGACTTGGACCTATATACACTACCAGTATTCAGTTTAATTACCAAACGTGATAAGACATGGTAAGAACTAAGGTAAACAATAATTTGCTCCAGCAGAAAAAAAAAGAACAGAAAATACTGGCTATATCCGGAGTTGTGCAGAGCTTATTTACCAGTGATATATGATAAATTGTCAAACTAACATGGAAGGCTCAAGCAGAGAAACCTAAAACTGTAGTATAAAATGAGATTGGATTTTTTATTTAGACCTAATGGTACTGTGGTTTTAAGATTGAGAATCCAGAAAATTTCTCTGTTAAGGACAGATCTCCTCCAATTACCACCTCTAAAGGTACCGTCACATGCCGCAATTTTGCCAGGCGATGTGTGGCGATATGACGTGCGCACTCACGTTTTTCAGGCCTGGCTCAGATTGCCGATGGCGGCGTCACACACCACAATATCGCCCTGAAGCTAAGGCGATGTGTCGCTACGGAAATCGCCTCACCTACAGCGGAAGCAATCTTGCCTCATTCACACGCCGCAATTGCAAAGGCAATGTGGGCGTACATGTTCAGCGCGGCAAGGAGATAGGCGTGCCACAGTGGTGTACACCGCGCTCCATACACGCTCATTGGAGAAAACTACAGCGTCATCCTGCTCTGGAAGGCTGGCTAATACATGACGCAATTGTCTATCGGAGTTTGTCACAAATACACGCTTGTGTCGTCAATTGTGGCTCCTGCAACACACACACTCGCCCATGGCACGCATCTAAGATGTGTAGCCCAACACCTGAGCTGTCATGTGTGGCACTATACTCCACACAGCGCAACTTAATACACGCGGACAACATAGCTTGCGCTATTCAATGGCGGGCGTAATTACACTGAGTTTGCGGACGGTTGTGTAGCAGAAGATGTGTGTGGTGCAGAACGGACAGCTCTTCAAATATGGAACGGTGTCAACTGACAGCCAATGGGAACACAGTAGTCTACACCAATCATCTCAGACGGGGCGCGGAATACAGCACGCTGAGGCATGCCTATGGGAAATCACAGAAATCGCTCTTTCCATCACTATCGCCCTGTCACACGACAAAACATGAAAAAATTACCTTGGCGATATTGCCTGATTGCTGAGCACTGTTGAGCAATTAGGCGAAGGGCGATTTGTCGCCACAAAGTCGCCCAATTACACGCTGCCACCGTGAGGCAATTTCACAGCGATTTCGTCGGGGTGACACACCGCCTTTCAGATCGCCAGGCGATGTTGCAACGTGTGACGGTACCTTAAAGGTACCGGCACATTATCTGATACCCGGGACACAGGAAGACAGTGATGCTGCAGGCAGGGAGCTTTGGAGAGGTGGGGTAACATTGTTTTTTTTGTGTGTGTGCCATGATGGGGGCCAAATCTGGGATGGGGGGCAATATTAAGGATGACGGGGTATATCCCAGGATGGCAATATCCAGCATGGGGCGGCTATGTACCAAGATAAGGGGTTTATGTACCAGTTTGGGGGGCCATATCCAGGATGTGAAGGCCATATCCCAGGATAAGGCGGCCATATCCCAGGGTGGGCGGCCATATCCAAGATGGGGAGCCATATTCAGGATGGGGGATTATATATTACCTGGAAAGGGCCCAGGATGGGTACATTACCCCCATGACAGTGTCAGCAGCAGATCTCTCCCCTCCATTACAGTGCATTATAACCATATTTTTGGGTTAATTTTTTCCCCCCTATTATCCTCCTCTAAAATCTGGGTGCGTCTTATGGTCCGGTGCGTCTTATAGTGCGAAAAATATGGTAGTTACCTTCTTAGAGATACTTGTAATATTTCTGTTCAGCCAACAGCATAATTGGCCCTGTTTAACATTTTAAGAGACTCTATAAATGCTTCATTAAATAACCAACATAAACGCATCCTATATGGGCAGCTTTTACCCGCAAAATGTATTTTGCATTTTTGGAGACCGAATTCACTGCCTCTGTTTTACATTATTAAAAATAGAACTGAAATCCTTTTCTAAAATGGACTGGATAGCTACTTTACTAGGAGAATGTCCTTTTTCTTTCTGTTTGGTGAAAATGTAGGTTCACCTTATTGCTAGACATTAGACAATCCATACATCCTTGTTTCCAGTGCATGAAAGAACAATTGGCGGGAAACATTACCATTTCATTGCATTAAAGAGGACCTTTCACCCCCCTGGTGCTATGCAAACTGAGTGCAGCATGTATGCTGCATTCAGGGAAGGGGTCCCACATGTTTCTAGCCCCCCTGTAAGCTGTTAAAAAGACTTTAGAAAGAGTACAGACAAGGTGTTTACAGGCACTTACTCAGTAATGAGTCATCGCTGTTTTATGGTGCCCTCCCCGCCTCCAGCCCTCTCTGGTCCACCTCCAGCTCTCTCTTGTTCAGCCTCCTGTATGTGTCATCACTGTTGCTGGTGTCCTCCTTGCCTCCAGCCCTCTCTTGTTCAGCCTCCTGTATGTGTCATCACTGTTGCTGGTGTCCTCCCCGCCTCCAGCCCTCTCTTGTTCAGCCTCCTGTATGTGTGTCATCACTGTTGCTGGTGTCCTTCCCGCCTCCAGCCCTCAGGCGATGACTCATTACTGAGTAAGTCCCTCCGGACTCCTTATCCATAAACTTTATAAAGTCTTTTTTACAACTTACAGGGGGGCTAGAGACATGGGGGACCTCTTCCCTGAATGCAGCTGACACACTGCATTCAGTGCTGCATTCAGTTAGCACAGCACCAGGGGGGTGACAGGTCCTCTTTAAGGACTATGGGTCATGTTTCCTCAGTTATATCCTATAATACGGATCTCTGTTGTGTAGACATATTTTACTTACATTTTAATGAGTTGCAGGGAAACAGGGGGACGTTTATAGGGAGAAGCAGGGGTTAGTTCAGAGGTCCCTAATCTTTGACCTTGAGAGCCATATGCAGCTCTCAAAGTTGGTAACAAACCACATACAGCAATAAGAGAGTGTCAGGAACCACATCCATCTCCAGCCCCCTCACAGTAGTGACACCCAGGTCCTCCATTACTGGCATAATGACAGCCAAAGCTTTTCCACAGAAATCACCCTGAGGCAGTATACCAAGATCCAAGGGTTCCCACCTTACCCCCAATCAGATCTGCTCTTCTATGTGGAGCTACTCACAAAAGTCACTGTGGCACCCCTGCGTCCAGGAGGCCACAAAGGGAACTGCAGCCAGGCAGGTAGGACACTTGTTGCACACCAACACCCTCACAGCCCACATACCCACGTGTAAGAGGAGGTAACATCCAGCCCTGAGATTAGATACTCTATGAGATTGAGGGGTGGTGCATTCAGAGGAGTGGGTTGGGCACACAAGAAGTCAGGTGACTCGACAGTATATAGGAAGGGGGAGGAGTGAAGGAGTTCAGTAGGCCGAGGTAGGCTGAGAAGCAAAGACTGAAGCTCACACGTCCTGTGAGAGTAAGGCCTAGGATCGCAGAATCTGTACTGAGCCAGTGCGAGCCAGAGGAGAGAGAAAGCCCATCCGAAGCTGATACCACCAGGAGTGTGAGAGGACTGAGAAGGGACGGTGTAACCCGGGCCCTAGGAACGCAGCTGAAGCTACTGACTGCAGGCAGAGAAGTCCCTCCTATGATACCGAGAGGAACAGAGAGAAAGGAGCCTGGTAGAGCCTCAGGCTTGAGGACTGCTGGAGGCTGGGCTTAAGTAGAGTGTCGGCTCTAGAGGGGACCGTAGTTTACCCGGCATCCCCAAACAACACGACGGGGGGTCTGAGTTTCAGATTGAGATCCCTACCCAAAGGACAGGCAGCTCAGTGACAAAATAGGACTCACAGAAGCCCGAGTCACCGCCATACTGTCCAGTGTCGCACAACACGAAGTAAGGAGAACGTAACAACCCGGGAAGGACATTGCAGATTGTGTGAGGGGTCACAGAGAGAGAGGCCTGGCTGCAGGGAGCAAAGGGAACCCGGAGAGGGAGAATGTGCCCGTGAACTTGAACTGTGTAACAACTGTGACTGTGCTGTTAAATAACTGAAAGAACTGAGAGTAAAGCTTTGGAAAACCCTGGAACTGTTTCCCTTGCATCTCTGCATAAAAGCTATTCCCTCCATACAGGAATACAGCAAGCCTCCACCTGCAGAGCCACAGCTACAGCCTGTCAGCACCAGCCAGGAGGAGAGATCCCTGCAGCGTCTGCAAAGTAAGTGTGCTACACAATCCACAAGAGACTTAACCCTTACTGCCCCGGGGAACACAGTTCTACCCACTGGAACTACACCATCTCCGCTGCCATTACATCGTCCCCGGAGGTTCTGCAGCAGCGGCGGCCCCCATCACTGGCCGCATCAAGTGGGTGGCGTCACGAGTGACATCCCCTGTAAATATTCCCCTTTATTTGCCAGGGCCCGGGACATGGTCCGGACCAGGACCACCCGTGACTTCCCCAGTAAAGACCCGGTCCAGTACCGAGTACCCGCGTCCCAGTGGGCTCGACAACCTGGCGTCACAAACAGGATCTACCCGGTCCAAAAGAATTGGACCCCGTGCGCCTAAAGAACGTGTTCTGGACTTTTCCCGCCAAAATCTGACCTTAATGGCGGCCAGGGGAGACTAACGCCATGTGCAGAGGAGGCATTCCCGAAACTCCCATCGTGGGCTGGCCCGGTCTATGGCGCGAAGAGAAGGACCCGCCCTGGCTCCCCTTAACTCTGGGAGAGCCAGCTGTCACTCTGAAGGAAGAGCCTCCACCCCTAGACTCTCCTCATAGCAAGCTGGCGGGAACGAAGAAGGAAATTGTCATCAGGAGGGGGCGGAACGAAGAACCGGAAGAGAAGCAGTCGCCATTCCAGTACATGCGGACGGAAGCGGAGGACGCCCAGAAGGACGCTGCACCCGGAAGAACACAGGTGATCCCGGAGGGCCCACGGAGTGACCCGGTGGAGGAACCCGGCCGAGGAGAGACCCTGTGTGACCGTGGAGAGATGGCGGAAGGTGGAGAGCGTCCATATGTCTGAGATACCCGGAGGGGTAGACTGGACTGCTGCCCCAGCAGATGACCCGTGTTCAGGAGCAGCGAACCTGGGTCCAGATCGATGTGGATCATTGTCAGCGGAGTTATGAGACTTTAACTATGCAACCCGGCTGGTTTGAAGACATCCGTGACCGCATGAAGAGCGAGGGTGGATGTCGTACCGCGAACCTGGTGGACTTATCGGTGCCTTGCTAAAAAAAAGACTGACCCGCTCGGAGCCCTGGAGGAAAAGTGGTTATCCCTGCTGGAGCCCCTGATACCAGCGCCTAAGACGACAGAGGTGAGGGGAGAGATTCTCCGTTGCTGGTGGGAACGGGAGGAAGCTAGCGACGACATGATGTGCTTCCTAGGAGACCCTGGCGGCGAAGTAGGCCCCGTAGAGATAGTCACAAGGAATGAGTACTTGAGAAGATGTAGTCTGAGATGGGAGCAGGAAGAATTAAAAAGACAAGAGCAAAAGTGGGAATTAGTTGCACTGACTCAATATCTAAAAACCGTTGCTAGACGAGACAAGAGCGTTACTGGATCGCAGAGGCATGAGGGCAGGATTGTGAAAGTTAAAGATGCTGATGGATATGCCTTTGCCCGCGAGGAAGGAGTATATGGTGATATTTTCATCAACCGCCGTGATGTTGAATCGCACCTGCCAGAAAAGCACCCGGACAGGGAAGTGCAAGTTGGAGAGTGGGTCTCCTATGTTATTGTGCAAGGAGCAAGAGGCCCGTATGGCATTAGAGTGCATAGACTGTGTTTGGATACAACTGACGATGACATGCCTGCATTAGAGGAGACTAACCCAGAAGTACCACCGGACCCAATCGTGAACCCGGGTCCTATCACAGACTTATCAACTGTCCCAATGAAGAACACCGCAGATATTGCAACACAGACTCCGGAGAGTTACCTACTGATACAAGCGTTGCAAGAACTTGAGATGTTTCCCAGAAAGAGAGGACCACCAACACTCCCGTGGAAAGTCAAGCATGAAGGAAAGAAGGAGTGAGACCCGTGTCCTGTAACAAGAACAGATGAAGACTTGTAAGTGTGAATGAAGTGTTTTCCTTATTGATCCCATCCCTTACCTGAATTAATGCTAGCATTCCCCTGTATGTCCTATATGTTTGAAATGAACAATAGAGATCAAGGACAATGACTTGGTACGAACTTTCCCTGTATATAGTTGAGCACCTTAGTGTGCTCCCCTTTGGTTTTATGACCAGCTGCACATGCGACGTAGTGCATGAGACTCTGAACTTTGAACTGTTTGGAAGCTGCTTTTTGAGAATTTTTGAGAATTTTGAACCTTTTTGTACTTTTTGAACAAGGAGAAGAATGTTTTTATACTTTTGATAGAAAGTAATGTTTTATAGTGTGTTTTAAAGAAAGTAAATGCGTTGTAGCATTGGACCTGGCAAAGGTCTAGAAGGGTGGAGGAACTGGATTAACCCCCATGTATATTAAGTTAGTTAAAGCAAGTGCCTGGGGTGGTGTAGCGAGAATCCAGGCCTCCTAAGCCGATACACCCGCGAGCCAATGTATATAGTTAACTTAATGTAACGTTTGAAGACTCGTACCTCCCGGATGGGAAGAAACCAAGAATGCTTACTGTTTATTGTTATTTAAAAATAAAATGTTTTCAGGGGGATCCATGACGGGCAGCGCGGGGACGCGCTAGTTAACTCTGGGAGAGTGTGGCGCCCCTGCGTCTAGGAGGCCACAAAGGGAACTGCAGCCAGGCAGGTAGGACACTTGTTGCACACCAACACCCTCACAGCCCACATACCCACGTGTAAGAGGAGGTAACATCCAGCCCTGAGATTAGATACTCTATGAGATTGAGGGGTGGTGCATTCAGAGGAGTGGGTTGGGCACACCAGAAGTCAGGTGACTCGACAGTATATAGGAAGGGGGAGGAGTGAAGGAGTTCAGTAGGCCGAGGTAGGCTGAGAAGCAAAGACTGAAGCTCACACGTCCTGTGAGAGTAAGGCCTAGGAGCGCAGAATCTGTACTGAGCCAGTGCGAGCCAGAGGAGAGAGAAAGCCCATCCGAAGCTGATACCACCAGGAGTGTGAGAGGACTGAGAAGGGACGGTGTAACCCGGGCCCTAGGAACGCAGCTGAAGCTACTGACTGCAGGCAGAGAAGTCCCTCCTATGATACCGAGAGGAACAGAGAGAAAGGAGCCTGGTAGAGCCTCAGGCTTGAGGACTGCTGGAGGCTGGGCTTAAGTAGAGTGTCGGCTCTAGAGGGGACCGTAGTTTACCCGGCATCCCCAAACAACACGACGGGGGGTCTGAGTTTCAGATTGAGATCCCTACCCAAAGGACAGGCAGCTCAGTGACAAAATAGGACTCACAGAAGCCCGAGTCACCGCCATACTGTCCAGTGTCGCACAACACGAAGTAAGGAGAACGTAACAGCCCAGGAAGGACATTGCAGATTGTGTGAGGGGTCACAGAGAGAGAGGCCTGGCTGCAGGGAGCAAAGGGAACCCGGAGAGGGAGAATGTGCCCGTGAACTTGAACTGTGTAAGAACTGTGACTGTGCTGTTAAATAACTGAAAGAACTGAGAGTAAAGCTTTGGAAAACCCTGGAACTGTTTCCCTTGCGTCTCTGCATAAAAGCTATTCCCTCCATACAGGAATACAGCAAGCCTCCACCTGCAGAGCCACAGCTACAGCCTGTCAGCACCAGCCAGGAGGAGAGATCCCTGCAGCGTCTGCAAAGTAAGTGTGCTACACAATCCACAAGAGACTTAACCCTTACTGCCCCGGGGAACACAGTTCTACCCACTGGAACTACACCATCTCCGCTGCCATTACATTGTCCCCGGAGGTTCTGCAGCAGCGGCGGCCCCCATCACTGGCCACATCAAGTGGGTGGCGTCACGAGTGACATCCCCTGTAAATATTCTCCTTTATTTGCCAGGGCCCGGGACACGGTCCGGACCAGGACCACCCGTGACTTCCCCAGTAAAGACCCGGTCCGGTACCGAGTACCCTCGTCCCAGTGGGCTCGACATCACCATCTGGGGACCTGCTCTTCATAGCCATTTGCACCAAGCTGGCTGACAGCCACGAGCCACACATCACAGGCCCACAAGCCACATGGGGCTCCCAAGCCACAGGTTGGGGACCCCAGGGTTAATTGATGTAATTTGTTATATTGTATAAAGGAAAAATTAATATATCAGATGTTTTTCTCCTCAAACAGGGACCTGCTTGTGTTTCTTTTTGACTTCTGCATTTTATTTTTGACCTAACATATTTTTTTAAAGAAAAAGCATAGCGGTATACATGATGTTATAATCTACAAATACATATTGTAGTTTTATATATCATCACTGTAATAAGCTCTAATGACCTACCAGAACCTCTAAGTTTGTTTGTGCACCATTCGATAGAATAAGTACATAGAAATATATATTTCCGGTGTCCAAAGCTACAATTAGAGGACAGAGGCTTTCTTGTTAATTTACAGGATCGTGGCTGCTATTCTCTACTTTACAAGGAACAGGATGGCCTCATTACCAAAGGTTTCAGAGCAGATGACGCACTAACCCTGCCAGTGAAACGCTGCTGGCAGAAAATCTCTGCATCCTGTTGTCAATTTAAACTTGTTTAGAACTAATGGCATCAGCTGCTGTAATTGAATTGCTTCTCTTCCCACACGGTTTTAAGCTGAATTTTTGCAGTATCACGTTGATTTGCATTTATCACTGTTCACCAGGGGGCGTAACACCTGCAGTCGCAAAGCCTGAAGTGTAGGGGGAGGCACTAACTACCGTACTATTTCAGCTGGATGTACACTCTTGGAAGTATATTCATTTGAAATGTATTGCGGAGCAGAGAGTCAATGGTAATAGCTATATAAGCCTCTAGCCTATGATAGGTCAACAGCTGACATTCAGATGCCCATCATGGGTGGAGCAGGATATCACTGGACCCATCCCACCATCCACATGTGAAGAGCGCCAGGATGGTGGTCATATTGGGTGACATTATTGCAATATGGGGGTCAGGATGCAGGACATTATTACTGGATTGGGACCAGGATGGGGGATATTATTACAAGATACGGATCTGGGACAGGGCACATTATTACAAGATGGGAACCAAGATGGGGATATTATTATAGGATAAGGGACATTATTTCAGAATGAGGGATATTATTACAAGATTCAGGTCTGGGATGGGGACCATTATTACAGTATAGGGATATTATTACGGGATAAGTGACATTATTTCAGGATGGGGGCATTATTACAGAATGGGAGACTAGGACAGGGGTCATTATTACAGGATGGGGACCAGGATGGGAAAAATTATTGCAGTATGGAGACCAGGACTGAGGACCTTATTACATAATGAGAAAGGATAGGGGACATTATTATAGGATCAGGACCAGGATGAGGGATATTATTACAGGATGAGGGACCATTATTAAAGGATGGGAGATATTTTTACGAGCTGGAGGGGGCATTTCTTATTTCTCGACTCCGAGGCTCGATCTGGTGACCTCTGGTTGTGTGGTTGGTTTTCCTCCAATTGCAGATAATTCTGTTGTTTTTTCTTTCCTTTGTCTTGTTTTCCTTTTCCTTGCTATTCCGGTATTTTCACTTTCTCATTTTGTTGGCCCTATAAGATCTTGGGAGTGGCTAATAAAACTGACCATGCACTTGCCTTCATTTCTGGCTATATTTCTTGGTGCATGGATGTTTGGAGTCCTAGCTCTCCAGTTAAGGATTCTCCTGCTGAATTATCTCTATTTTCTTTACTTGCACTTTGTTTGTGTGTTTGTTTTCCCAGCATTCTTCCCATTCTGTTATATTTAAGGTTTGAATGGGGGTAGGTTCCACGTATTCCATTAGTCCTTTGGGTTATTTCTATTTTCTTCCATTTTCTTGTTTGAACACATTCTTAGCCCAGTGTCTCACCCTCTGCTTGATTACACTTCATTTATGGTTAATGTTGTATTGTGTTACACTTTGTTTATAGTTGTGGGTGCTGATACGGACACTCAGGGTCAGCCGTCACTGAGTTGGGGCGCCATTGAGTAATTTTAGGTTGCCAACCACCACGGTCAGGCATATTTACCAGCATCCCACCATCCCATGTCTCGCCATGTCTACTTCTGAGGCCGCTCATTAACTTCCATGATATTCACTGCACTGGCTCCAACAGCCAATCACAGACACTGTCACAGAGTATGGGCATCTGTTATTGGCTGTTGGAGTAACCTGGAAACTGCCAATACACTCTAGATGCTGGAATGTATGGGTTGGTTTCAGGCTACCCAAGAATAGTGATGAGCAAACCCCCCAATACTCGATCGGCGGGGTCGCACAAACTTTTTGTAAAGTTCGAGCTTGGGGCCGGGAAGACGCGAACTTGCGTCCGAACCCCCAAAGCTTGAATTTTACTAACATGGGATGGAGGGGGTGGGCGGGGGGGGCTGTAAAAAAAAAACTTTAATAAACATCATAATCATACTTACCGCTTCCGCGACGCGTCCTCCCTTCTCCTCTCGCAGCCGCTTCTGCTTCCGGGGCCACTCATTAACTTTCCTTATTGTTCACTGCACTGTCGGCGGTCTTCGGCAATTTCCACCGGCACTCGGCAGTCTTCGGCTTTTTCCGAACGTCGCTCGGCAGTGTTCAGGCTGTGACAGCAGGGTTCACCTGCGGTCATGGCCCAGGCTATAATCTCGTGTGAACCCTGACTGTCACAGTCAGATTCAGCCTGCTCTCACTCTGCATAGATGTGTGTTGTCTATGCAGAGCAATATAGTAGTGCTGAGATTGCTTCCCTTTTGGACTACGGCGGACTGAAGATTACTTTTTTAATAAAGATGGAGTCTCTAAGTGTTTTTTTTGTTTTATTTCTAATAAAATATTTTTTCTCTGTGTTGTGTTTTTTTTTAATACTGTACTAGAAATTAATGGCGGTCATGTCTTATATTAGCGTAACCACATGAATTTCGAGCTTAGGGCCAGCTGATAGTACAAAGCTGGCGCTAACCCTATTATTACCCAGTGAGCTACCGCACCAGGGCCCTGGATGAGTTTGGTATAGCGCCAGAAAATGGCTCTTCTAAGAATGCTCCATTTCCTGGGGCCGCTGCGGACTGCAATGCGCAGCGGGGGGGTGGGGGTCAGAAAGCTTTGGCCTCCCTGCGGTACGGATTCCAGCCCCCAGCTGTCTAGTTGTACCTGGCTGGACACCAAAATGGGGCAAAGCTATTAATGACATAATAAAGAAAAGGGATTCCCTGTATTGTTGTGTCCAGCCAGCTGCAAATAGCAGCTGGGGATTGGCAGCAACTCATTACTTCCTGCCATACCTGGCTGGCATACAAAAATACGGCGAAGCCTATGTAAAAAAATGTTTGGAAAATTAATTAAAAATAATAAAAATTTAAAAAAAAAAAAAAACACATTTGGGGACTGCATCTTTATTAACCCCTCCTTTTCAAGGGTTAATAAAGATGTAGTCCCTAAATGTATTTTTTTAATTAATTTTTCAAAAAAAATTTGACGTTTGCTTTGCCATGTTTTTCTATGCCATCCAGGTACAGCAGGCAGGAATGGGCTGCTCCCAACCCCCAGCTGTCTATTTGTACCTGCCTGGAAACAAAAATACAGTCATATGAAAAAGTTTGGGCACCCCTCTTAATCTTACTCATTTTTTTTGTTTAAAATTGTTTTTTTGCAACAGCTATTTCAGTGTGATATATGTAATAACTGATGGACACAGTAATATTTTAGGTTTGAAATGAGGTTTATTGTACTAACCAAATATATGAAATATGCATTATTTCAAAATTTGACAGGTGCAAAAGTATGGGCACCCTTCTGATTTTCATGATTTGAATACTCATACCTACTTTTTACTGACTTACTGAAGCACTAAATTGGTTTGGTAACCTCATTGAGCTTTGTACTTCATAGCCCGGTGTATCCAATCATGAGAAAAGCTATTTCAGGTGTCCACTTGCAAGTTGTTCTCCTAGTTGCATATTCTCTGAGGAGTGGCATCATGGGCTCCTCAAAACAGCTCTCAAATGATCTGAAAAAAAAGATTGTTCAACATAGTTGTTCAGGGGAAGGATACAAAAAGTTGTCTCAGAGATTTAACCTGCCAGTTTCCACTGTGAGGAACATAGTAAGGAAATGGAAGACCACAGGGACAGTTCTTGTAAAGGCCAGAAGTGGCAGGCCAACAAAAATATCAGAAAGGCAGAGAAGAATGGTGAGAACAGTCAAGAACAATCCATAGACCACCTCCAAAGACCTGCAGCATCATTTTGCTGCAGATGGTGTCACTGTGCATCGGTCAACAATACAGCGCACACTGCACAAGGAGAAGCTGTATGGAAGAGTGATGCGAAAGAAGCAGTTTCTGCATGCACGCCACAAACAGAGTCGCCTGAGATATGCAAAAGCACATTTGGACAAGCCAGTTTCATTTTGGAAGAAGGTCCTGTGGACTGATGAAACAAAGATTGAGTTGTTTGGTCATACAACAAGGCGTTATGCATGGCGCCACAAAAACACAGCTGTGGGATGTTTTGAAGCGGGCTGTCCATGCTTGGCGACCATCAACTTAACTGAACTGGAATTGTTTTGTAAAGAGGAATGGTCAAAAATACCTTCATCCAGGATTCAGGAACTCATTAACAGCTACAGGAAGCGATTAGAGGCTGTTATTTTTGCAAAAGGTGGATCTACTAAATATTAATGTCACTTTTCTGTTGAGGTGCCCATACTTTTGCACCTGTTAAATTTTGAAATAATGCATATTTCACATTTTTGGTTAGTACAATAAATCTCATTTCAAACCTGAAATATTACTGTGTCCATCAGTTATTACATATATCACACTAAAATAGCTGTTGCAAAAAACAATTTTAAACAAAAAAATGAGTAAGATTAAGAGGGGTGCTCAAACTTTTTCATATGACTGTATAGGGAAGCCCTTTTTTTTAATTATTTCATGAATTTCATGAAATAATTAAAAAAAAAATATGTGGGGCTTCGCCCTATTTTTGAGTTTAGCCAGGTACAACTAGGCAGCTGGAGGCTGGAATCCGCAACGCAGGAAGGCCCAAGCTTTCTGGGCCCCCCCATCCCCCGTTGCGAACTGCAGTCCGCAGAGCTGTGGCGCCCCGCAACGAGTGCGTCACAAGGGAGTATTGCAGCCGCAATATTCTCTGACAAAGCAGTGAAATAGTTAACTCTGAGATCCAACCCAACATGCAACACCTAGAACAGGGGACCAATCCTAGGTCCTGTTGGGTGGAGTGTTAGGGTAGTGGAGTAGAACACACAATAATCTAAAGAGAGAACGGTTAGAACACCGTCAGAGAAGGAATCTAGAACCTAGAACTCAGAGCTTGGAGAGGAGCTGGGGGCTCCGCACTCCGTGCGGGCCCCTGGGCCGTCACCGGTCGGTTGTCAGCACCTGAGGTCTTAACTACCGGGATTGGGCATATCTACACGGGTTCCCAAAAGACTCCCGTGCCCACAACTCACAGCCGGTTCACTGGTACCGAAGCTGGCAGCAGTTCACCTCTGCCACGCGAACCAGAAGAGTGGAGGATCAGCTTTATAGGAGCACGCCACCACCAGCCAGTTTCCAGTCGTCTCACCAGCGGTGTACCCACTGAGGGATCCAAGGCTCCCCAAAGCATCCAGAACGTACATCATGGATAGGGCATTGAAGCAGCCTCCCCGTACCCGACCTGGTATTCCTGGGCGACGCTGGCAAGAAGGAACTAAGTAGGTAGAATGGAGGAACACTGCGGATCTCTGAGGAACACTATCACTGCTGAGTCCACCCGGTCTACTACTCAACCACTGTAAGCCATGTACTGCCTGCTGGTTACAGTAAAGACCCGTTGCAGAGACTATCTGTGTCCGTGCTTCCTTATGAACTATCCGTCCGCACACTAAGGTAACCGCAGCTGCCGCACAACATCTTGAGCAGCTCCAGCCTCCGGGGATCACCGCTCAGCCTGTGGGGAGCGTAACATCTTGCTGCTGTCCATCCCCCGGGGGTTCCGCAGCGTCGGTAGCCCTTACCGAATCTACTCATAGGTGGCGTCACGAATAAAACAAATTAAACCCCTTTTTAATCTGTTCCCGCAAGACGTCTTCAATTTTGATCTGCACCACACCGGGCCCCACTACCGGCAGGCGCGGTCCACCCGTGACAAGGAAGGAGAAGAATCGCCTGTATCAACCGGAGAAGCCGGCCACGGTGAGTCAGAGCCACCCCAGAAAATGGCACGTTCATAGAAGCGCCATTTACTGTTGCTGTACCCGACTCATCCAGGGCCCTGGTGCGGTGGCTCACTGGGTAATAATGGGGTTAGGGCCAGCTTTGTATTATCAGCTGGTCCTAAACCCGAAATTCATGGGGTCAAGCCAATATTAGACATGACCGCCATGAGTTTCTAGTACAGTATTAAAAAAAAACACAACACAGAAAAAAAAAAATTTTTATTAGAAATAAAACAAAAAAACACTTAGAGACTACGTCTTTATTAAAAAAATTATCTTCAGTCCGACGTAGTCCAAAAGGGAAGCAATCTCAGCACTGCTACATCGCTCTGCATAGACGACACACGTCTATGCAGAGCGAGAACAGGTTGAATCTGACTGTGACAGTCAGGCTTCATGCGAGTTCATAGCCCGGGCCATGACCGTGGATGAACCCTGCTGTCACAGCCCGAACACTGCCGAGCACCGGCCGGAAAAAGCAGAGACTGCCAAGCACCAGCGGAAATTGCCGAAGACAGCCGACAGTGCAGTGATTAATACTGGAAGTTAATGAGTGGCCCTGGAAGCAGAAGCAGCCGCGGGAGGAGACGGGAGAACGCGTCGCTGGACAGGTAAGTATGATTATGTTTATTATTTAATTTTTTTTACAGCCCCTGCTCCCGAACTGGCCCGAACTGTAACACAGGTTTCTCATGGAAATCCGTGTTCGGGACCTTGTCACCGAATAGTATGTATTCGGTACGGCTCCCGAATTTTACAGTACGGGTTTGCCCATCCCTACTCCAGACGCCAATCACAGACTCCCATGCTCTGTGACAGCATCTGTGATTGGCTGTTGGGCCCCTCAGCTATTGACTAATATCAAACTGTAGTACAGTAAAAAATAATTAATTAAAAAAAATGACATGAAAGTGGATCATGTTCTCACTACGCCCCTGACTGCAAAACGCGCCCTGCATTTTTTAAATTGCTGCCCCAATCTGTGTCCGGCGCTTGAGTGACAGCCACACTCGCGCCTGCGCAGTGGAGCGGGTGTCCACACTCCATTGAACATAGTGCCGTTTAAAATGCCCAAAGGGGTGACAGGTTCCCTTTAAAGGGTATTCCCATCATATCCCAATAAGATCATATCCCAATAAGTAGTAGGTGTAATACTGTAATAATATTAGCAAATAACTCCAGTTAGAGATATAGTATAGTTCTGCTGCTTAATTATATAATTTTCCTCATGTTCAAAGCTTTACAGCAGCTTAGGAATCCATGGTTATGTCCCCTCATATAGTGACAGTTAGTCGTGGTCATAACCATAGATATGTAAGCTACTGTACTGCCCTGCACATGACGTAAGCGACATAGCAAATCAAGAGAATTACACTACATTTCTAATTAGAGGCATTTGCTAATATTATTATTACTACTACACATTGGGATAGGATCTTGGCGATGAGAATATCCCTTTAAGGCGGCCGTCACACGCTGAGATATCTATAGCGATATTGTAAGCGATCACGTGCACGCGCGATCGCTTACAATATCGCTCACATCGCTGGTGAGATGTCACACAGACAGACTCACCAGCGATGTGGAGCCGCGATCTCGTTGGTAACTATGGTACACATCGGGTAACTACGACGTGTACCATAGTTACCATCTCCCAGCATAGACTCTGCGCTGGGAAATCGCTCATCGTGGTGTTATACACCACGATGAGACAGATCGTCAAATCGCTCATCGCTAGATCTGAGAACCGGAGCTCAGATCAGCGATGTCACGATCAAGCGATTTAACATCGTAAATCGCTTGATTACATGCAACGATTTCTTGCCCGATATCGCTTAAGCGATCAAAAAGGAGATCGCTTAAACGATATCGGGCAAGAAATCGTTCCGTGTGACGGCCGCCTAAGTCTTGAAACATGTATAGGTTTTCTAGGACATATAATCTGTCTCCTTAGCTTTGACTGAACTGATGCTGAAAACACACATATATATCTGCCTGACATGGGGCCATAGTGTCCCGAAAGCTTGCTATGCTTACCATCTTTTCAGTTAGTCATTAAAAGGTATCAACCACTGAGGATTCTCAGATTCTAATATTTTTCTATCTACTGGCTAACACGGTACAAAGCTAAAACATTTTTTAGCTTTGACTGAGAAGATGGGTGATCTCGCTAATGAATTGAGCCTAACAGCGGGCCCCCTTCATCATGTGACACACAAAAGGGTGGAGGTTCTCTGAATGTGTTGGAAAGAACAGCCACATGTTACCACACCTGGTTTTCAGCACCCTCTCCCACCGTGGGGCACTCTCACTCGACGCAGAGAGATGATGGCAGAAGTTGTCAGTGAAAATGACTGCTATTGGACCTAGTGCCCAACATCTAACAAAGCTCCACTGACTCCTTTCTCGGCTCCTACTGTCAGAAGGCTTGGCTTTTTAGTTTATATTTTCTAATTAAGTCCTGCTGACCAGTCAGTGTTTGAGACTGTCAGCGAAACAATTGCAGGATCTAGTTCAGTGCCCAACTGGGACCCTCAGCGCCCTATTTAAATCCCGTAGTGACAACCTGTCTTTACCAGTTATTGCATTGTCATACAGCTCCTGGCATGCTTATTCCTCAGTAGTGTACAGAAATTCTGATCCAGCTCTGAGCCCACTACTGTGTTTTTCAACCCCTTGGTTTGCTCTCCAGTCACCAACTTCACTGATCAGCTGTTATCCTGTGAATGTGGCCTAGGGGCCCTGGTGTATGTGTGGCACCCCAGGGGTTAATGTGCCACAGAAACATCAACACGGGTTCACTCCCCACACAACACCTGACACTGCACTAGCACCTCTGGGCCAGAAGGGGGAGCTAAAGCAGCTCCCTGATATATTCTGGGTCAAGAGGAAGTAGTTTGGTTCAGTTCCTGGGAGAACTGAGGAAGAGAGACTGTAGTGTAAAGGGGCTGCATCAGGCTTCTGTACAGTCTGCTCCTCGATTCCAGGCCTAGCCAGGGTCTGAGGGAAGGAGTGCAAGATACAGAGGAACACATCTGGGAGACTGAGTGACTTCACATCTCGCCCCAGAGGAGTGCACAGACCGGATACCGGATCTGAATCTGTGACTGAAACACGCAGTACAGAAAACACCCGGATAGTGGAGGTTGTAGATCTACACTGTACCTCAGCGAAGCAGCACGGCGGGGTCAGAAGAACACAGAGAGACTCAAGTTGCCTAGCAAAGGGGGTACCTGTGAGGAGAGACAGTGCCAGCAGCTCAGCTAAAGCAGCAGCAGCAGGGCCACACACACAGCGCAGCAGTGGGAAGCTGAGGACCCGGACAGGGTGGGAGCAACCCAGCCCCGGAACAGACTCCATGGACAGTTCTCTGCCAAACAACATTTGCAGTAAAGTCTTGGAAAACTTCAAAACCGTGAGTGTGTGTGATCCTTGTATTCAAGCCCTACTTTCCCTCACAAGCAGCCACCGTCTCCCCTATCATCCATGTCCTGCAACATCTATAGCATCCATCATAGACTTTAACTTTCACTGCCCCGGGGAACCAGGCTCTACCCATGGAGAGCCGTTCCATCTCCAGCTGCCAAACATCATCCCCGGAGATTCTGCAGCAGCAGTGGTCACCCTGACCACAACCCGTGGGTGGCATCACGACAAACCGACAAACTCCCCTGTAAATATCTCCCACCATTAGGTTGCGAACCCAGGACACGGTCCAAACCAAGACCGCAGTGATATCCTCAGCAGTACCCCGGTCCGGTACCGAGTACCCCGTCCCAGTAGGCTCCACATATGAGTAAAGAGGAAAACAGAATATTTCCTGGGACCCACTAAGAAGAGTAGCTTGTGTTTAGTCTGGCCGATGGTGCGCAATAAAGATTTGACAGATTCCACATTACAAGAATTCAGAAGTAAAGCTGACTGTACTATTAGATGTGCTAAATTCAGGATATAGGTACTGATTGTTAGTAAGCCTCCTTATAGTGACATAGGCTACACAATGGTGTTCACATACCAAGTCATTGTCATACTTTAAAAAAACATACATTTCTCAGTCTAATTTGCGAAGTTTTATGCAATAACATAAACATAAATTTTTAAGTTTAGCAAATTTTTTAATGAAACCATACATAGGCAATTAATCAAGTCTGACAATTCATTCGAAAAGAGTCAGATTCTATGCCAAGAATATCTCATGTTATAGGTGAAACTTAACCAATCATAACAAAAGAAGCATTACGCGAAATGAAACTAGCACACATAAATAACAAAAAGACATAACACCAAGAATTAAAAAAATGTACCATATTTTTCTCTTTATAAAACGCACTGGATTATAAAATGCACCACAAACTTGGTGAAGGAAAAGAGAAAAAAAAATATTTTTAATGTTAAATGGGGTCTGTCTTGTAATGCCAGTGTGTGTTTTACAGTTTATATATCCCCATCCTGATATATATTTTTATCCCATCCTGGTATACATGGTCCCCCATCCAGGTACAGTAGGTACAGCAAGTATTCAGACCCCTTTAAATTTTTCACTCTTTGTTTCATTGCAGCCATTTGGTAAATTCAAAAACGTTCATTTTTTTTGCTCATTAATGTACACTCTGCACCCCATCTTGACTGGAAAAAAAAAATGTAGAATTTTTTGCAATTTTATTAAAGAAAAACTGAAATATCACATGGTCATAAGTGTTCAGACCCTTTGCTCAGTATTGAGTAGAAGCACCTTTTGAGCTGGTATAGCCATGAGTCTTTTTGGGAATGATGCAACAAGTTTTTCACTCCTGGATTTCGGGTTCCTCTGACATTCTTCCTTGCAGATCCTCTCAAGTTCTGTCAAGTTGGAAGGTGAACTTTGATGGACAGCCATTTTTAGGTCTCTCCAGAGATGCTCAATTGGATTTAGGTCAGGGCTCTGGTTGGGCCAGTCAAGAATGGTCACTGGCCCTAGTACCAGACGCAACCTGTACCCTGGTGATCGAGTCACCTTCACCCGCCACCTAGGCGAGCGGGGGTGCTACGCCTTCAAAGTAAACATCATGAAAGAGGGGGTGCCAACCTCATGACCAGCAGAGCCCCAGGTGTCGCAGCCAGTGGTCCCACTGGTATCGGAGCCTAAGCAGACTCAGCCAAAGCCTGCACCCGTCGGGGAGCCTAGCCCCAAAGCTCACATCCCAGCTGCACTGAAGACGCTTGTTAAAGGGGTCTGCCATGGTGGTAATTAAGACCAAGGAGGTAGCTGCTCAAACGGATCCCTTGCAAGGAACCCCGCAGCAGTGGGAGACCAGGCTGCACCAGCTAGCACAAGCAGCACCAATGGAAGAAGAGCAGAGATAGCTCAAGTAGTGAGGTTCTGCCTTGGCAGAGAAGGAAGCCACACTCCAACCTGTGGTAACCCAAAGAGTGCTAGGCATTGTAAATAGTTAGAAGTGTTGTTGGCCCAGATAGGTTGTGAATTTAAGTTTTGCTTCAGTTAGTAAAAGTGTGCCTGTAAAGAGAATGTGTGTTTAGAGTTGAAAAGTAAACGTTATTGTATGCCTGTTTCATGAAAGTGACTGAGAGGCTGTGGACTATGCACAACCCGAACTTGCTTGTAAATAGCTAACACCCAGGTGTGTACCTTGTTGGTTTTACAGCCAACCTAACAACTTGACCACAGAACAAAAATCCCTCGGGCGTGGCCGAAACATTGGTCCAGCAGAAAGACCATCGATGTCCTGTAGCCCGACCCAGGATCTACGTTGGGGGTTATGTTAAGCTAGTCCCCCGCCTTCTTTGCACTTAGGACATTGTGATGGACACCCGGATAGGGATTGCACTGAACCTTTAATATATCTTTGTAAAAAGTTTTAATTATATTATTTATATATTTATAATTTATAATATATT
This sequence comes from Allobates femoralis, assembly GCA_033576535.1. Lineage (NCBI taxonomy): Eukaryota > Metazoa > Chordata > Amphibia > Anura > Aromobatidae > Allobates > Allobates femoralis. The sequence goes on from JARQOC010000002.1 coordinate 598,704,014, forward strand.
TATAATTTTTCTTTACTAGCTATTTTATATTCTGCAACGTTTAAGAAAGAGTGCCTCTCAAAAGGGATGAAGAGTTTGGTTGGTATCTGTTGGAATGCATTTCTAAAAAATTTTGCATGTCTAACACCACTTGTTTTGTTTGCTCTAGCCCGAGGACGTGCTGAGTTTAAGGGGGGGGAGTGTGGTGCCCCTGTGAATCCAGTCACCACATAGGTACTGCACGCCATCCAGAGGTGTAGTACCCCACTCTTGGGTAAGGAGGGGACACTGACCTATATCCAGACACCCAGGCCAACACAACACCACTCCAGGTCAGGGTTAGGGCGAGATTGCTTCTAAAGGAGAGCACAGTCACTGATCCTGTCTGGAAGGAAGGAACCAAGGTAGAAGGGGTGGGTAGAAAGCAGAATTTAGGGGAGCACCCAGGAGGGAGTGAAGTCAGGGAGGAAATATGTTAGTGACGTAGGACGCGTGGCAGAGAGTATAAAAGTACAGTACAAACATCTAGAAGACAGTTGGTGGATGGCTGGCAAGAGCAGTAGGAGTCTGTGAGGGTCAGTAAGCCTGTCAGAAGAAGGACAAGAACAAGAACGAGGTGTGCTGGGGGCTGGAGCTAGCTTTACATGACTTGAGCCCTGCTCTAGGAGCCTGTTATGAACTGTTTTGTTGTGCACTTCACCCCAGCTGCCATTTCCATTCCTTTTGTAGGTCACTTGATGTCTTCCTGCGGTTGCTGAGTGACATTCAAATAAGATGACGGTCATCCCGGTCAGTGGAGAGTCACTTTTGCCCTCTGCCGGTCTGTAGCATTGTTGTCCCCAATGTATGCTGCTTGACCTTGTTGTAATGGACTGCAGTCTTTGAAATTTTAAGGATGGTGGCAATATGATGCTCACTGTATCCTTCTGCTAGTAAAGCCAGAATTGACCCCTTCTTTTCCTCACTCAAGACTTTTCTATTCAACTCCTTTGGCATGATTAAAAGTTATTTTATCATTCAAATTACTTTTGGGTTAATCCCAGCACTTATTTTGCCATCCAGCTTGTCCTATTGCAAGAGGATTGGGAAGACAACAGCAGTGTTTTTATACTTTCCCTCATTAAATAAGATAGTCACGTCGCCGTCATGCTCAGTGACTGTTGTTCCTGCCCTGGCCACTAGGCAGCGCTAGATTTCTTCGACTGCTGGTGCCGGTAATGGGAGGGCCATGTCCTCATCGGGACCTGCTCCTTTGATTCCTGCCTCTGTTCCTGGGCATCGCCGTGCTCCTCATGTGGGTGATGCTGGTGACAGGAGAGAGGTCCCTGCAGAGGCGTATGGTATGCGCCAGCTTCGTTCCTCTACCAGAAGTGGGGTGTTTGGTACCAGTCTTGCATCACCATCTGGCTTGGTTGTAGGGGTGGTCTGGATGAGGTCATCAGATTGTGAGCTCCAGCCTATGAGAGGGAACTGAGCCCTTCAAATACCTTGGGGCCTGTCCTGCAAACTGCCAGATATATTCTAGGTTTTCCCAGCTATCTAGTTTGTGCTCTATTATATTGACTCTGACCTTTGCCTGGATTTTGACCCTTCTATGACCTGACGATTTTGTACTTTTGCTCCCTCCCAGTTTTTGACGCTGCCTTCTGACTACGCTTTTGGATCCTCACTTCGTCTATTCCCTGACCTCCTAACCTTGTCCCTTCCTGGCAACCTCCCTGCCCCAGTCTGCTGCTCACCTATGGCAGCTACCTCCTGGTCTGGTTGTAATTCCAGATCCCTGTATAGGTGTAAAGGGTTTCGGAGTTTCTCGGGATGCTGCCTTAGCAGCAGCTCAGCCTTTGCAGTGGACGGTCGTCACAAAGATTTGGTTAGGTGCTACTCGTTATTCGCACGAGTATCCCAGTACTCGGCATGCTCAGCGAGCACCGAGTACCACCGAGATGCTCGGACTCGCTAATAAATATCGATCTGACACAATTACACAGCTCCCTTCAGTGCACACAGTGAGCTGGTACCTCACAGAGAGCAGATTTACTATTAGGGTACCTATGGGGGCCACAGCAAGGTGTTATATGCTCTGTCCATTTGAAAAAGCCCGCCCTAACGCCCATTCCTAGAAACACTCGTTTTATAGCCGGAAGTCTGTGGGCGGCGCCTGTCACTAATTGACTTACATTGGGCTCGGTGCTCTGTCGAGCACCCGAGCATGTTAGTGCTCGCTCATCTTTAGTGATCAATTAATCAGAAACACATTAGGTAGAATGAGGTGTACTTTGGTTGGAATTAAACAGACACTGGAATGGATTGGCTGTCAGACTCCTTTTCCCCCTCAAGGCAGAGACAAGATCCATGAAGAGAAAAGAAAGAAAAGAGAAAAAAAAATCACTTTCACCCTTTTCATTTAATTAAGGTGCGGCTGGTGATAATGTCACGCTGGGTGTAGGAGACACCTAGCGCAGGATGATGAGGGGGAAAAAGGAGTCCCTGATGCTAAGGGCAAAAGGGGAGATGGTGACCCCTAGATAAACTAGCGCTGATACCTGGCTCCCCTAACGACCCTATACAGTTTCGCAACTGTTGCCGGGCAGGATACCTATTCCCTTACTGTTCCTGAACTATAAATACACAAGGATCAGAGCGGGTGAACACTAGTCAGCCCGGCTACCAACTAAAGATACACACCAGGAAACAAACAAACAAAGAGGGAAGGGAAGAAATACTTAGCTTGAGAAGATCCACACAGCAATCCAACAGAAACTCCAGGATTCACTGCTGGAGCTGAGAAGCTACCTCTAAACACCTGACAAGCTATCACCAGCAGTGCATTCTGGGAGTCAAGTGGTATAAATAGACAGCTCAAGGTAAGAGATCAGCTGGGTCCCAGTGACCACCAGCTTTCACTAAAAGAGAAATGCCTCTTAAAGTGACAGACATTTTTTAGTATTTTGACTGTTTGGCCAAACGTGCCTCCAGACACACCCATGATACTCACCCTAAGGTTTGACGCTCTCGGTATGGTGTCTACTTCAACCTTTTTTAAACCAGTTGATGTAAATTGCTATCTCAGGTTTAATAGTGGACCCCTACCCAGATGGTTAAGGAACATTCCATATGGCCAATATTGGCACATTCGTAAAAACTGTACCCATCATGAGGACTTTGAAAAGGAGGCAAGGGTTTTAAAGGAGAGGTTTTTACAGAAGGGATTCCTGAGGAAATTGATTAAGGATGCTTCTTTGAGGACTACATCACTGTCTCAGGAGTCATGTATCTCACAAATTTCATCAAATACGAAGGATCCCGCAAAAGTGAAATATAAAGATTAGAATTTGGTTACAACATTCAATAAGTCTCAATTGAACATACAGAGGTTGTTAATGCGCCATTGGTTTATACTGGAAGGGGATCCTAGCCTCTCCAAGCATATCCCAAAGGGGCCAAATATAATTTATAGGAGAAGTCGCAATCTACGCAATTGGATCTTCCCTAGTACAATAATACCATGTTGAAAATTAGGAATGATAGTCCAGACAATCAAGAACAAAATGGCTGTTTTGCATGTAATCCCTCGGAATGTTTATGTTGTAAAACTATTGTAAACAGTGCAACTTCGTTCCATTCACAAACGTACAGGGAGGTTTTCACCATAAGTTGCAAAGTAGATTGCCATTCCAGTTATGTGGTGTCTTTACTACAATGCACATGTGGACTCCAGTATGTGGGCGTACAATCCAAAAAATGCATGTGAACAAACACCGCTCAAATATTCATAACAGCTTTCTTTTACATAGTGTCTCCAAGCACTTTTGCACAGTGCACTTAAGGATCCATAGTATCTGAGACTAATAATTATTGATCAGATTCCAGATACTGTAAATAACCGGTTCAATAGCCTGATAAAGGAGAGCTATTGGATTTTTAAACTTGGGACCTTGAGCCCAGAGGGACTTAATCTCACTATAGATAATGTGTGCATATGATAGTAGTCCATTTTTTCTGACCCCCATCATTAATGGCCTCTTTATTCAGTTTTAATATATTTTAATTAGATTTTACAACATATTTTATGTGTTTTTTTCTTTTTATTTTTTATTCTTGATAAATTGGCATATTAAAAAAAACATATATATTACACGTTCTTTATTATTGTTGTCTCTGGTTGTTCGATATATTTAAGGGGCTCATGGAATATTATATGTGGCACAATGCTCGAATTTAAAGGACCCCCTTTTTTTAAATTGACATTAGATATAAAGAGTTTGATGTACTTTATGAATTTTATGTGTGTATATATCATTTATATAATTTTTTACAATTTCAATGTCTAAAACACCTTGCCCCCCAAAGAGACCCTGACATTCAATCTGCTCTCTCTGACATGACAGCTCACTTTGTGCACTGAGGGGAGCTGTTAGTTTGTGTCACATCGATTACAATCGACACATCACTCACGAGCACCAGCAATACTCGCCGAGTAACGAGTATCGTGAATACTGTACCATCCGTGTGCGTAGCGAATAGTAACAATTAGGGTACCATCACACCTGGCGACTGCACCGCCGATTTCTTAGGTGACGTAGGGACGTGGTCTATCGGCTATCGATGTCAGCACTACAGATCGCCTCTGAGTGGTCGCCTGGTTTCACATCAGTGCTCTGAAACCAGGCGAGCACTCAGGGGCGATGTGTACACATTGCCCCATGTAACAGGGGGACAGCAATCTGACAGGCGATGGGAGCCAAAGGCTCCCATGTTACAGCATCGCCACTGGGGTTTTTAGACACCCCAGCGGCGATGGCGCCTGTCAGATCGCCGGTGCGTCGCCGGAGGTGTTGCCGTATGTAAACATGCGACGGCGACACTGGAAGGGTACCAAAACGTGCGCGCTCCCGCCCCATCTCTGGCGACGTCACCTGGTGTGAAGGGCCCCTTAAACTCATCACTAGTCATGTCACTATTTGAAGGAGATGGGAGTGATCACACTTGAACAGATCACCATGGAGCTAGTTAGCAGCAGAACTGACATTAACCCATAGTGTGCCAAAAGAAACTAACTGCGTTTAATATCCAGAGTTTCCCAAGGCAAAGAGACTCTGGGCCCAACTTGTCACAAGTCCCCTAGCCACGGGAGACCAGCGTGACAGGTTGTGGATGAGCTCAACAGAAAGCCTTTGGGTCTCTAGACTGCAGGATGTTCACTCACACATGAGCTAAGCCCTGTACCTCAATGTTTTCAGAGATGGATGGGGATCTCAGGATTTGGACCCCTTCTGATCAACAGTGCATTATAGGGGCTACAACATATCAAACAACTTCAAAGTTTAATAAACTAAAATAAATAGTATAAATAATGCAGCTAAGGGCCCTTTCACATCAGCGTTTTTTTTTGCCAATGCAAAAGTATTGGCGTATTGCGCAACGTGCGGCGAGTGCGGTTTTTGCTACTTGCGGCAGGTGGCGGCGCGCGAAAAAAACCGCGGTCAGCCGCGGTTTTTTTCGCTGCCGCACCTGCCACAAGTGCAAAACCGCACTTGCCGCATCTGCCGCAAGTCCCCCTATACTTCCTATGGGAAAAACCGCAACCGCGCCGCAAGTGGAACGGTTATGCGGCAAACGCGGCAGATGCGGTTTTTTCACCGCATCTGCCGCGAATTACGAAAAACGCTGATGTGAAAGGGCCCTAAGATGTTTAAATTATTGTGTGCTTGATGGGCAAAATTAAGCTTCCCAACATTTATTAAATTGTGTGGGAAATGAGAATGAATTTACACTTTACACACTAGGCATATGCTTTAATTTCATGCTAAGAAACTGCTGACATATGGGATACACAGTGCAAGTGATATGCATTCAGCCAACGCTAAGCTTGTTAGTTTGAAAAACCATTGAAGCAAATGTGTTTAGGTGTGAGATTTTGATATCTACTGACAACAAGCTTGCCAGCTGCATCCTAAGCAGTAAGTCTCTTTGCAGAACCATAAAAAAAAGATTTTACTTATGTTTTAGCCTGGATTGAAGGGCTGAAAACAGTGTGGCCATTTTCATATAGTGTTTTACCGTATAGTCAGTCACTCCATTGGGGCTTCTATCTGAGCTTGGAAAAAAGGATTTGGGTGTTTGAGCTGCTGGTGGCAATTAAATATAATTATGCAGACCAGGTCACCATGTTCTGTGGTTGACTACATCTTGGAGCCCACCTCAAAACGGTGTAGACTGCTTAAAATAATATACGATAGAGCACAAAGTGACTCCTATCTGCATCATTACAATCAATGGCCCTGTCAGCGCATATGCTTGAATTCTATTTTCCTTTGCTTCAGACATAAGCCCCAACAAAGCCCCCTGAGACTGTCCAACAAAAAACTTTATTTGAAACCATTATTACACAAGCTAAGCAACCCATGAAAATTTTATCTTAATTGTACCAGCTCCTTATTACCTAAAAAAAAAGGGCTTTATATATCCCTCTGGAAAAAGGACCTTGCAACTGAATTTTTAGAAGAAGTAAAGCAGATTAACAAAGGAACCTTTGGTCCATTAAAATGTGTCATGGTTCAGGAGAACGAGTACAAAATTATTACCTGCTGGTACACAACTCTGGAAAAGACTTCCTTATCCCATCCCCATCTCTATACCAGATAAACACCCTCTTTTTTTTATCGAACCTAGCTAACCTATCCTGGAACTTCTCAGACTGGACCTCTTAGTGTCCAACTATAACCTGAAGAGATTCCTCCAGCTTTACCTCTCCCTCCCCTGTTCTATCATGCTTTTTATTGAGCACATTATTATATGGTGCTAAAACAAATTTAAATTCTTTAATAATTGATTGTTTAAGCTTACATTTGGTTGCGGGATTAGTCGAACCCTAGTTTATTCATCACAAGCGAGCTCAAAGGATTAGTCTATGTAGTTAATTGTATCGAACTGCCATCCCAAGACTATTGTTGAAAGTTCCATATATTGTACATGAATGTTGACTGAAATTTCTCATGTGATGTTTGAAATGAACCTCATGTGCAACTATTACTGATAATAAAAAGAAAACGTAAAACTAAGCCCCTTGAAAAGCTTAACTCCTTGAGAGCCTCAATAGTTTTGTCCTCAAGGCCCATAATATTTTATCGTTTTAAATATTTGCAATCTTATTTCAAATAAATCTAAAACCTTCTTCCAATACCACACATGCCAGTGGTAAGTATTACTACCCTCTTAAATACCTTTTACCACTCTACATTTGGTGAGGTGAAACTGCAGCCACAGAAGCTGTGTCCATGACATCACCAATGGATGTCATTTACTGCAGATGAATGGACCTATAATAAAGCCATCTTTGTGGTCTGACAGATGGAGAAAACTCCTTTAGTCACTCAGCACTGCTCAAATGTTATTTATTATACTGATAGTAAGTAATAGATGCCATCTTTTTTTTATTATGAAATATAAAATAGGTGTGACGACCATCCACCGTGAGGCCGAGCTGCTGGTAGGCAGCACCCCGAGAAACCCCGAGACCCTTAACCCCTATACAGGGATCTGGAATTATAGCGGAGCCCAGGGGGTAGCTGCCTATATGAGCAACAGAGCCGGGGAGGTCGCCAGGGGAAAATCAAGACCCGAAAAACGAAGTCAGAAGTCCGAGTCAAAACCGAGAGGGCAGCGAAGGTACAAAATCGTCAGGCAGTAGCAGAGTCAAAAATCCAGGCAAATGTCAAGGGCAAAAACCAAGAGGGCAGCTGAGGTACAAAATCAATAGGCAGAGGCAGAGTCAGAAATCCAGGCAAGGTCAGACACGAAACTAAACACACTATCACTGGGGAACCAAAACTATATCTGGCAGCCTGCAAGCCAGGCTCCAATGTACTTGAAGGGCACGGCTACCTCCCATAGGCTGGAGCTCACAACCTGATGACCTCATCCGGACCGCCCCTAGATCCAGGCCAGATGGAGATGCACGACTGGCTCCACCCACGCCACCTCTGACAGAAGAACGCAGGCTGCGCCTAACGGACACCTCTGCAGGGCCCTTTCCTCTGCGACCAACACCACCCAGAGGGGAAACACAGCGGCGCTCAGCGACAGAGGCAGACGTCGCGGGAGCAGTTCCATATGAGGACAAGGCCCTCCTATCTCCGGCGCCACCAGACGAAGGAATCCGGCTCCTCCCAGCGGCCGAGGCAGGAACACCAGCCACCGAGTCCAATGGCGATGTGACAATAGGGAGGGGGACAAGAGGCGCAATAGTGCCCTATCACTAGTGACACTGATTGTAATGTGGTGGTGCTATGAAGCTGCTCACCTGTTCCAGTTGTGATCCCCACAACTGGTTTGAAGGCGTTTAGGAAGCAATGTTCCAAGCTGCTGCAGGACCTCCACCGACCACTGGATAGTGGTATGAATCAAAGAAATGATGGGAGTGTTGGTGTCTCACGGTCCGCGCAGCTCCAGGGCTAAATAAAACTCACCAATGAGCCAGTCAACTTTTCATCCTTTTTATTCCTCCTTCTCCTACGCGTTTCAGCGCCACACCCGGCGCCTTCCTCAGGGATATGTCTCCTTCTTTTGCCTTGAATTCTTGTCATTTTTTACTGGTGACACGTCTATTTGTTGTATCCACTGCATCTAATAAAGCTCTTAAATTTGCAATATACAATGGTGTGGACAGTAAATACGTGTTAAAGCAATTTGGGCTCCAGAACTCTCGTTCTCCTTGTTCTTTTATAATGTATTTTGAGTAGTCTGCCCTTAACATGGTCAAATCTAGGTCCATTTTATATTTCTTAGAGGATAAAAGGGTAGCACAAGAGGTAAAAATACAATTGTCCACTTATATTTCATAGTAAATGGGGATGTACACACTAATCCAGCGGTCATCTAGCCAATGTCAGTGTATGATGAAATGCATTACAGTGTGAAAAGTGTGGGGGTCTATTTCTCAATAAAGGGATGAGGTTCTCCGGAATAATGATGATAGGCAGGAGTCAATTAACGAAATGTGATCAGCCTGCCTGAAATATGCATTTCTAAGGATTCCCTTTGGTGAAATCAAAAGGGGGCTCCTGTAGAGTTTTTGTGATCTCCAGATCACTTGGATGACAGCTGTGGATTACTTTGAACACACTCACCCAGACAACTGTGATCATTTGGTGACAGTGTGATAGACTAAATTCTTTAAAATAAGAAAAAACGTGTGCCCTTATTGTCATATACACAATATATGCAATCCAAAAAGCATTTTAACTATGCAAATGGGAAATAAACTATAGGTTTCAAAGTCAAGAAACATATACCGTAGTTGTTGTCACAGGGTCATACAGCTTGACATATAGCTGAATGTAGCAGTAACACCAGCTAGAGGATTAACATAAGCCCTGTAGCTTCAGTGAGTATGCTATGGATACAGTCATACTAATGTAATGAGACACAAAGACAAGTTTAGAAATATTGCACTGCATTGTCAGTAATCATGCTCAAAAAGCCATCTGCAGGCAAGTAGTAGTAAATGGCAAAGGACCAGCTGCAGAATGACAGACAGATATAGGGATTATTTAGGCATAAGTGAACACTAGGTGTTGGCAAGTTTCCTGACATTACGTGCTGCACACAATGTACAGTAATAACAGGATTTATTCAGTATTCATGTCATATAACAGCTTTCACTGCCAGCAAAAAAACAGAGGCTTCTTATATTATACTTGCGTTATATCCCATTTAGGGTGAGCTGACATATAGCACGGTGTGGTCACAATGCATTTTTGCTTGAAATCTGTGATGTTTTAAAACTGATTGCTAACAACAGATACATAATCAACTCAGTAATTTACAGCAAAAACGCATTAGCACAATTCTCAGTCAAGTCACAATGATGCCATGGCCACCGTGCTCCCACTTCACCTTAAAATGAAGAAGATCAAGCACTCTCTATCATTATGTTATTTTACTTTGGATGGTAGACCATCTAATTTCTATAGTGGCCTTGGAACTTTTCCCCATTTGAAGATGTTCATAGGGAATGTAAGCCACTACTAAAGGCGTCTGACAAAGACGTAAAGGGACACTGTCAGGTCATATTTCAGTATTATACTAATATTACCCTTGAATAGTGGACAGACCTTTTAAAAACATGTAAAATCATTATTCTACCCTTTGTAGTTTCCATGTTATCAGCATTATCAGACTCTGCAGAGAGCTGCTGCATTAGTCCTGTCCATTATAAGCAGAGATGTTTGGTCCTGGCTGTGTTAAACTGTCATGAAATTATGCACTCCCTTTCAGCACCTGTCTCCTCCCTCTCAGCAGGTCTCTTCTCCCTCCTCCCTCTGCTCACCCGGCACTGTGGTTTCACTTTTAGGAGGTCTATTCTGTTGAGGACTCAGGGAAAAAGTCATTGTAGGTCTGCCTTATTTTATCTAGACTTCATTTGTTTCTCTAAGCAGGCATCCCTGCTGTGACAGTTTCTGTGTTGTATTTGACCTCTTTCCTGGCTGCAGACACAGAGAGCAGAGAGGAGAATACATCCCCTCCACCCCCATCCCCACTGATCTCCTGTGCTGTGATGTGACATGCATAATCATCCTATGGGGATGGGACAGCAGAGAACTAAGTGCATCACTCACTGTGATTGACAGATGGAGTGAATCTCTTTATTTGAAGTTTACAGAAGATAGGAGGGGAATATAAATAAAACAAATGCATCAATAGAGAGAGAGCTTAGAGAAAGGAATTAGAAAATGATAGCAGTTATATATGGATTTTTGACCTGACAGTTTTCCTTTAAACGAGTCTGCCACCCCAAAACGTCAATTAAGCTGCCTAAACATTTATATATATGATGAGACATCATGATATTGGATGAGACACCAAAGCATGCCCACAGCCATTGTGTGCACAGTTGCTATGAGAGCACTATCGCACTCATCTCTTTACAGTGTACAGGTGCAGACAAGAGACACATCATTCTCTCTGTGTCTTAGAAACATGCTAACTAATGTAAGGTACTGGCTCTATTATGTAAATAGAAGGGCATGACGGTGCACCAGGGAATAGACCACACCAAGGGTGGACCAAATAGACCTCATTTACATATGATTCACCCAGGGGTCTATGGGCGTTTACTGTAAGGGACCCGTAGCCCTGGTAGTCAATTGTAAATTGGGAAAAGGGAATAAATGTCTTGTGACGCCACCTGCAGTTATGGTGATGCTCACCAGCGCCGCTGTCAGACCGCCGGTGATGATGGTAATGCAGCTAGATGGTTCAGCTCCCTGCAGGCGGAGCAGGTCCCCGGGGCAGCGCTGCCACTGCACTTGTTGGCGTGGTGGCAGCTATTCAACAGTTCATGTAGAAAGAAACACTGAGGCATGTTAGCTCTATATGGGTACTTTACTAGAAGCGGATTATGATGGTATGCAGATTCACAGTTACACAGTCTTTGCGGGTAGCTGTAGTCACTGAGGATAATAACATCTCTTTGAGTCTCCTAGAGAGTACCTTCTGCTTGCTTTCACTGTCCCATTATCTTCCTTGCGCCTCCTTACATCTTTGTGCTGCCCTGCACAGCCCGCTTGTCGTCCAGGCCCATCGGGTGCTATAAGGTACCCTTCTTGTCTTCTAAGGGGCTCAACCCTGTTTAGTGCTCCTGGTGGGGCTGCACGTTCTGGACGGGGGAGTGTCGGAGCTATTAGATAGAACCACGACCTACCGGTGTTGACGGCTCAGGGACAGACTCCTGCACTGCGACTTGGAGCCGGTTCTCCATTGTGGACTAGGATTCCACCGGATTGTAGCAGCCCCAGCACTGGTTCTCTTCATTTCATCTGGGCCGCTGTTCCTTTCAGGTACCCTCCCTGGGGGTCCCCTTTAGGGCTTCCTTCCTTTTCGTCCCTCAGACTAGACTCCTCCTGTCTGTGTCCACAAACATTCTCCCTGGCTTCATCTCGCTCTCACACTGCTCTAGCCTGAAACTCCTCCCACCGGGGCTAGGTCTCTTAGCAGATTATTTAACCCTGTAGTCCCCTGCTCTAGAGTGTGTGGATGCAAGGTAAGAGCCTCAGGTTGACTTTACACTCCCCAATGACAGGAATACCGCACACTCATTTATGGGTGCAATACCCCTACTGTGGCGCACTGACCAGTGGGGTGCCATACATATCAAAAATATTAAAGTGGTTTTTCAATCTCCAAGATCATATACCAATATGTATTTGTAATAGTATTAGGAAATCTCTCAACTGAGAAACGTAGTATAGTTTTCCTGATTAGCTATGTTGCTTACCTCATGTGCAGGGCATTGCAGTAACTTAGGTATCCATGGTTACAACCATGAGCAACTAACTGTCGCTATATGAGTGGTCGTAACCATGGATACCTAAGCTACTGCAATGCCCTGCATATGCAGTAGAGACATAGCTAATCACTACTATACTACATTTCTAATTGGAGGGATTTGCTAAGATTATTACACCTACTACATATTGAGATAGAATCTTTGTGATTGGAATACACTTTAAGTTCAGCTATACTTGACTAATATGATTGAAAAAGGGGCTAACTGCACTATATAAATGTTTAGTCAACTTATTTTCCCTTCTGAGGATAGCAGACACCCTTTAAATGCTCCCATACCTATTATTAGACTAACGTTGGCCAGACCAGCAAATATAAGAAGGATTGATCGACAGTATAATGTGTATGAAGGCTTCCTGACACTTTCTCGACTGATGAATTTTGGGTTAGATACTGCCTAGGCTAATCCTTGTCCCCAAAATCATCCCTGAAGGTGGTTATGCTGGAGACCTGTACCTTACTGGGTTCAAAGATTGGTATAGATGAACATAGATGTCCCCCTCCCACCCCAAAGGGAGTGCAGGGGCTAGAGAGCAAGGAAGTACACAGAGAGCCCAGGCCAGGCAACAAGAATGTCACCGATTTTATCAAACCTTGGGTTAGGAGAGTGCAGAGTACACCTGGAGCGGCTGCTACTCAAAACCTAGGGAATGGAGAAATGGCATGGGAAGCACTGGATTATGTCAGAGCAGGGAATTTTACTTTTTAATACATTAATTAGTGAGTATCTTGTTTTTTTTTCTTTACCTCTATCTTTTTAAGTCTTTCAGGTTTCAATTGAGAACTATTGTATGGAATCCATGGATTATTTCCAATCTCCGTGGTTTTTTTTTCCTTTGTCTTTAATTATTAAAATGGTGAACTAGGGAGAAAGTTGGAGTGATTTTTTTAAATAAAATATTTTTTGCAGGTTTTTTAATCTTTATTCTTACTGCGTCTGTTATGGGAGAGTCTGATAAATGCATTTCCATTACTAACACCAGGGCTTGATACCAGCTGACATCAACCCCAAAAACTATTACCCTGATTGGCACTGCACCTGCACAATCGGGAAGAGCCAGGGCAATGCATTAGATTTGGTGCATCTTATGTGACGCACCACTTATGGGGTGGCTGTGTGCTGGTATATTTAGGCTGAGAAGTGCAAAGTAACCATGGAGCTTCCCAGCCTGCTGTCTGCTTTACCTACACTTGTTATCAGAAATGGGGGGACCCCACGTAGATTTTTTAATTTATTTATTTAGTGTTTTAAACAAGGTTAAACATCATTTAGTGTAACATGAAAGATAGTAGAGGGTGCAAGCTTATAATACATAGGGGTGGGGACATATACGGTAACTGCAGGATATTTATCTATTCTACCTATCTATCCTATCTTTTCTTTCTTCTATTTTTACTATTTTTTGAGATTTATGCGTAAAACATCCAAGACCTCTGCAATGCAAGTCGTTTACTGATACATTACCATACTGTAGCATATAACACTGTAAATGTTTCTGAAATTGACTGTAGAATGATAGCTGCTGAGAATAAAATGCATTATGTGGCACCCCAGGAGTCCAGTTGCCACAGTGGCATTGCCTCCCTAACAGGGGGAGCAATAAGGGGTCCCCTTGTCAGGTAACACCAGCATCCAACACTTGTCCTGACTCCAGACCATAAGGGGGAGCTCTGACTTGGTTTTAGGGGAGCTTTCCTATAAATTCTGGCCTGGGGAAGGGATTATGCAGATGAAGTCCATGGAGCCTCGGTTAAGAGTCTACAACATGGACACCAGCCAGTTATCCCACCAGGGAAGGACCTAGCCCAGGGTATTAGTAGCCCTTAAGTCACTATCCAGCCCTTGCGAGCTTGAAGATATGGCCAGGGGTTTACCATGGACTAGGTATCCAACCACAGACAGCTGTTTCGGGGTTGTTGCCCCTCATCAGTGTGGCGCAGGATTCTGGCTGGGTGGGAGCAATGCTTGATAGACAGACATCACAAAGCAACCACTGACCTTGTGGAGACCAGCGGAGGATAACACTGCGGGCACCAGTTAAAGCACTCAAACACAGTGAATCCCAAAGTGCATTGCTCCCTAGAATTTGAATATGCAGATGAAGTCCATGGAGCCTCGGTTAAGAGTCTACAACATGGACACCAGCCAGTTATCCCACCAGGGAAGGACCTAGCCCAGGGTATTAGTAGCCCTTAAGTCACTATCCAGCCCTTGCGAGCTTGAAGATATGGCCAGGGGTTTACCATGGACTGGTGGGATAACTGGCTGGTGTCCATGTTGTAGGGCTGGATAGTGACTTAAGGGCTACTAATACCCTGGGCTAGGTCCTTCCCTGGTGGGATAACTGGCTGGTGTCCATGTTCTTCAAACACAAAAATTGGGAAGTTGCCTCCCAACTTTTTAGGAAAGATTACTCAATATAAATTTAATTCATTAATCTTTATTATATATTTTCAGTATAACAATTAAAAAATCAGAGCATTCCCTCCGGGGGACACACAAGAATCATCACCATAAGACTGTTCAGTTAATTAGAAAAATTAGTAGTATATACAGCAACAACCACATAAAACTTGTTCCTCTATATCAACATTACTGGGACATGGATTTTTTTATATATATATTATCTTCCACCCCCTAATATTGTATATCTCCCATAACCATTATTATCTGATAGGTAGAAATCAGTATGTTTAACCAGGGTCTCAGTTGTATATTATCTTATTTCACTAAAAAGACCTAAATACACAGAGATCAGACCTATACCTTCACTATGTGCCCTAAATCAGTTCCAAACTCTCCTTAGGCATCAACCTAGACAATAAGTTCTGGGATTACAAAGTGCAGTCGTGCTTCATACCTGTATACACTGAAGTGTCAATGCGTGCCTGTGCTCCCTCCTCCCCTACATGTAGATGGGGAGGAGGGAGCACAGGCACGCATTGACACTTCAGTGTATACAGGTATGAAGCACGACTGCACTTTGTAATCCCAGAACTTATTGTCTAGGTTGATGCCTAAGGAGAGTTTGGAACTGATTTAGGGCACCTAGTGAAGGTATAGGTCTGATCTCTGTGTATTTAGGTCTTTTTAGTGAAATAAGATAATATACAACTGAGACCCTGGTTAAACATACTGATTTGTACCTATCAGATAATAATGGTTATGGGAGATATACAATATTAGGGGGTGGAAGATAATATATATATAAAAAAATCCATGTCCCAGTAATGTTGATATAGAGGAACAAGTTTTATGTGGTTGTTGCTGTATATACTACTAATTTTTCTAATTAACTGAACAGTCTTATGGTGATGATTCTTGTGTGTCCCCCCGGAGGGAATGCTCTGATTTTTTAATTGTTATACTGAAAATATATAATAAAGATTAATGAATTAAATTTTTATTGAGTAATCTTTCCTAAAAAGTTGGGAGGCAACCTCCCAATTTTTGTGTTTGAAGAATTTGCTGAGGAAAGCAACCTTTTAAAAAAGGGACTTTGTATTGTGATCCTGGTGTCCATGTTGTAGACTCTTAACCGAGACTCCATGGACTTCATCTGCATATTCAAATTCTAGGGAGCAATGCACTTTGGGATTCACTGTGTTTGAATGCTTTAACTGGTGCCCGCAGTGTTATCCTCCGCTGGTCTCCACAAGGTCAGTGGTTGCTTTGTGATGTCTGGGGAAGGGATTAGGCAGAACATCCTAGAGAATAGGAAGAGTGGAGATGTCCTGAGGACTGGAGCTGGTTGAAGCTCGTCCCAGGTTGTGGAAGGGTAGTGAACCCAAGGTGTTGGGGAGAACCTGGGGAGTGGAGCCATGACTGAGCTTGCCCCAGAGGAAAGCGCTAGGAACCGGACGCCAAAGTTCGTGGTTGATTGGGTACTGAAGTCCCAGCAGCCAAATCCGGAGGGTAGAGGACTGCAAGTCTCCTGGCCCTACTCAACACCCGACGACAAATCAGCATATCAGAGCCCAGAGCCGCCACCGAGGAGTGACACCTGGAAACGGTTCGAGCTGCTTGCCATAC
Organism: Allobates femoralis; assembly: GCA_033576535.1. Taxonomy (NCBI): domain Eukaryota; kingdom Metazoa; phylum Chordata; class Amphibia; order Anura; family Aromobatidae; genus Allobates; species Allobates femoralis. The sequence continues at coordinate 598,720,374 of JARQOC010000002.1, forward strand.
AGGTAGAAAGACTAGACACGCAGGAAGAGGGCCGCACCACAGCTTCAGGCAGCGAGGTCCAAATAGCACCGCACAGAAGGAAGGCATCTACAACCACCTGGTTAGGTGGAACCCCTCAATTGCTTCCCAGCTGCCTGGACCTTCAAAAGCACCTGTAACAAGTGCCCTGGACTGCACCTGCAACCACCAAGTAAAGGTAAAGGAAAGTTCCATCATTGTGTCCTGCCGTTATCTACTTCACCCTCAGTCCTGCACCCCACCGATTCTATCCCCTCACATAGACTGTGTAACCTGCCCTGTGGTCCTCCGCTCTACCCGTGGAGAGCAGAACTACCTCAGCTGCATTACCAACGGCCCCAGAGGATCTGTACTGCAGCGTCGGCCATCCATCCCAATTGCCGAAACCCACTGGTGGCGTCACAAATTAATTTCCCATATAAACTTTCCCCCATTTATTGACACAACCAGGGCCACAGAACCGGGTTACGACCCCGCGGCCTCCCCAAAAAACTCCTGACTCAGTTCCAAGCCAAGTACCCCACGGTCCTGGTGGGCGTGCCAATTACATATTGATGCCATATGGATGCTAAGTGACCCATTGATTTACTCGTCCAATGAAAACGCAAGTGGGAGCGAGGCCTTAGTTGATTAGAAATTTATGGCAAACCCTTTTGTCATTCAGGAGATCGGAAGAAAGAGCAGTCTGGTAGTGGCTTTATCATCAGTTATTGTATGTGTATGGTCAGCTTTACTGCCTTATCCATATTCGGAATGGTTACATGCTCAACCAAGCCAAGTGTTCATCTGTGCATAGACATGAGAAACTGTGGTTGCCCAACAGCAATCTAATAAAGTGTCAACCAATAGGATTTTTCCTGTGAGGTTTTCTGTTTATATATTTCAACTAATAAATAAAATATTAAATCATATCATTATTAGAAGTTATTTCAAATGAAAATTTCACTATAAGTATGACAAAGCAATTGTTTAGAAGACAATCATTTGTATGATAATTTCACATTTGGTTATTTCCACACTTCAGTATTTTCGTCAGCATTTGCTTTAGTATTTATAAACTAACCTCTGAGACCTTCATGACGAACCTGTAACTTTAAGATGGCCATATGGCCAAATAGGAATAAAGGTCAGGGTTGTTTTCGGACAACCTCTTTGAAGTAGATATAATGGTTGAAGGGTGCACAATGACCCTTGAAAAATGATTTGACATATGCCCTGCTCGTCCATAACAGCACCTCTCCAATTGCATTATGGTATTAGTGCAGATTACTTAAGCAAACGAAATACGGACAGACTTCAGACCTCCCTGTCCACATAGTATTTTATATTGAAAGTCAGAAAACTAGTCAGTGATGACACTGGTGTAGATCATGCCATACATGACTCCAGATATTCCAAAGGCTGCTGATTCCCTACTTTTACCCAGAAATGCGCAGCCACCAGTGTTCTGTCTCTTCCTTGGGGCTATGAATTCTAAGCATTCTAATTATCAGCTTCTTATATAATTGTTTAGCTATAGTACTCACACACCGGAGACATCCACAGACAGCTTCAACTCGGTTAGCACTGAACTGTAGTGAAGACCAGGAAAAACGATTCTGTTTTCTTCCAAAATCTTGCTAATAAGTACAATGCAACAGGTAAAAAGGGTAATTCATACAGGGAGGTATATATGTGGTCTGGATAATGGCTTCTGCACACTGAACACTGAGGAAGAAGGGAGGAGCAACTAATACAAGCCCAACTACAGGAGGGACATAGGGTAAAACTTCACACAGTAACATGTGATGCAATGCATAACACAGAGAAAATACATTACAGGTTATTCCCATTCGTGGGAATAAACAACCAGTTTATGCAAACACAGTGACCTAATGATTGGTCAGGAGTCTGATTAATTCAATATTGGCAGCAGAGCCCCTCACATTGTGGAGCCAGAGCAAACTCTTTTGGGACCTTGTGAGGTCTCCCAGTCTTCCTAAGTATTTTGGACAGTCTGAAAGTACGCAACTTTGTTTAAAGCACCACTCCAGGGTTGTTTATTTTTATTTCACCACTGGAGTGGTGCTTTAAATCTAAGTCCCCTGATCTTAGTCTTATAGTAACCCTCCGGTGTCTTCATCTTCTATCACTGCCACACCCATCAGTTTCTCCAGCTTGTAATTTGCCAGCTGCTTTAGTGTTTTATGGAGCGAGCTGGAGGTTGCTATTCAATACAAGTTTATGAAAGCATAATCCCACAAGATGGTGGGACCGGAGGAAAAGAGATGAAACCACTAGAGGGTGAATATATTACTAAAGCCAAGGTATTTCCCACGAACTAGGTTAATTTTAAGTTCATTTTAAGCAATATATCTTGGAATAATAATAATTTCCTCAATGTGATGTGTTTTAAAAAAGACATTTTCCTGTGCTGAGATAGGGTAGGGTCACATTGGCGTTTTTTGTTTAAAATCCTGATCCGGTTTTGAGCTTTAAAAAAGCTCAAAACCGGACCAGGAAAGGCTCCTGATGGAAGCCTATGCAAAACACCGGATGGCTTCACAAGCCATCCGGTGGCCGGATCCGGCACTGCTGCCTGCGTTTAAAATCATGCAGGCAGCAGTTTTCGCAGCGTTTGCCGGGACCGCACTGCGGTCACCGGATGGCTCAGGATGTGTAATCCTGAGCCATCCGGTAACTGCAGAGTTTGCGGATCCCGGCTATTGCCGGGATCAGCAAACCTAGTAAAGAGTTAAATTGATTGCTAAATGACTGTTAGAGGTCTGTAAGGGGGGCTTAGACCCCCCTACAGACCGGCCGCCCACTTCGGTGGCCTCCTACTACAATATCCCCGATGGCATGGGCTCATCCGAGCCCGTGCAAGTCCCCACACCCCCAGCCCTCCGAATTACTATACCGGGGTGCCTGCACCCCTCTGGTATAGTTATTCCTGTATGTGTGGTAAATGATATATTAAAGTATTGCAGTTCATATCTACGTGTCTTCTCCTGCCGTGTTTAGCGAAATCCATGGGCGGGGCTGTTTGCGGCAGCCTCCGCCCCCTCATTTCTCATGGCCGCCCCCTCTTTGCCTCATCCATTGATGTGAGGCCGGACGCGTCATGAAAGGGGCGGGGCGAAACGCGTCACACCGTGCGCCCCGCCCCTTTCATGACGCGTCCGGCCTCACATCAATGGATGAGGCAAAGAGGGGCGGCCATGAGAAATGAGGGGGCGGAGGCTGCCGCAAACAGCCCCGCCCATGGATTTCGCTAAACACGGCAGGAGAAGACACGTAGATATGAACTGCAATACTTTAATATATCATTTACCACACATACAGGAATAACTATACCAGAGGGGTGCAGGCACCCCGGTATAGTAATTCGGAGGGCTGGGGGTGTGGGGACTTGCACGGGCTCGGATGAGCCCGTGCCATCAGGGATATTGTAGTAGGAGGCCACCGAAGTGGGCGGCCGGTCTGTAGGGGGGTCTAAGCCCCCCCTACAGACCTCTAACAGTCATTTAGCAATCAATTTAACTCTTTACTAGGTTTGCTGATCCCGGCAATAGCCGGGATCCGCAAACTCTGCAGTTACCGGATGGCTCAGGATTACACATCCTGAGCCATCCGGTGACCGCAGTGCGGGATTCAGCACACATTTTTGAAAAAAAATGTGTGTGCCCGCCATTGCGTTCACCGCATCCGGATCCGGATGCGGTGAATGCAATTTAGGTTTTCAATGTGACCCTACCCATAATCTTATATACAGTATGTGTCCCTGCTATGTACTGTGTAATGGTCTTGTCAGACCATACAGGGACGTAGTCTGATCATACCACATCTCCTGTGCTGAGATAATCTTATATATGTGTCCCTGTTATATGCTGTGCAATGGATGTGTCTGACTGTACAGGGGCATGGTGTGATCATACCACATCTCCTGTGCTGAGATAATCTTATATTTCTGTCCCTGCTATGTACTGTGTAATGGATGTGTTTGACCGTACAGGGACATGGTCTGATCACCACATCTCCTGTGCTTATATCTTATATGTGTCCCTGCTATGTACTGTTTAATGAATGTGTTTGACTGTACAGAGACACCGTCTGATCATATCACATCTCCTGTGCTGAGATAATCTTATACATTGTAAACTCTAAGCACAGAGGTAAAGAGAACCGGGCACTATCCGTGGTAAGAATCAGTTCAAATGATTGATAGCACAATATCAGGTGGTGCTCGCTATGGGTAAGTGTAATTATATCACAAAAGGAGAAAACAGACCAGCGGCACTCACCATAGTTGAATCTTCTGTTTATTTGACGATTCTGACAAAGTTACATGAGGAGATCGTGCTGTAGGGGAGGGAGGTGCAGGGACGTCAGGTGGACGACGGTGACCGTTTCGCAGCAGACAGCTGCTTCAACTGATCCTGACTGGCATCTGTTGTCAGATCCGGTCATAAATAGCCGGAAGCTGATCTAATCAGAGCCAAGGTGTGATAAAAACCATTAAGGCCGGCTTCAGACTGCGTGTCTGATCCGATCCGTAGCTGTCCGCTTGAGGCAGACAGCCGCGGACCGGATCAGCACACAGGACGGGGGGCTATTATGCCCTCCGATCCTGTGTGCAGCCGCACGCAGCTCCCGATGCTAATAGGTGAGGACCGCGGGCGCCGCGGTCCTGACCTGTCAGCTGGTTCAGCTGCGTGCGGCTGCACACAGGATCGGAGGGCATAATAGCCCCCAGTCCTGTGTGCTGATCCGGTCCGCGGCTGTCTGCCTCAAGCGGACAGCTACGGATCGGATCAGACACGCAGTCTGAAGCCAGCCTAAGAGGTAATGCATAGATTCGTGCAACAAATACTTATATACATAAATCAAATAAGACACCTAAAGACTTGTTTAGCAAATACAGTATAAATGATTAGAAATAGTCAAATAATTAGTTAACTCATACTAGTCTGGGCTGAAATATAGGAGACAAATCCAATCCCCAATGCAGCAAAAAGTAGTTGTAAAACCTACACCTCTATCTGCTGCATATAAATGAAATGTATATATAAAGACGGGATTATTCGTTCTTAACGTTTTTTGAAACCTAGGAAAATACTTATATTCATCTCCAAAAATGCATGAAAAGTCAATAATTTTACAGTAAAAATTCCTAGAGGGGAAATGATAAGGTACTATGTACATGGAACGTGCCAAAAGGACCACGATCCTGCACTATAGAGATCTACTATTTTTATACACGCATATATATAATTTCAGTTTCATAAGATCAATCATTTCCCTTCAATACAGAGGATTTTAATGAAAGTATTCCTAAAAAAGGGAATATTAGGTTCCTATGTGCATGAAGCATGCCAAAATGACAAAATCCTGCACCATAGGGATCTACTATTATTTTATACGTATATATGGCTTATTTCATGAGACTAATCATTTCCCTTCATTTTGGAGGATTTCCATGAAAGACCAATAAATGAATAACAGGGAATATAAAAATGCGGATAGCAAGTTTATAAAAAAGCCGCTAAATCATTTTTGACATTCATCCCCAATAAACCACAGGCTCTTGCCCTGATAATCCATTTACATTCCTTTTGCAGGAGTATTTTATGTAAATCGCCTCCTCTTGCAGAGGGAAACACTTTTTCAAGTCCTGCAAAAGTGAGCATTTCCCTCATGGGCGTCCTTAATATGTTTGATAAGCCTAGGGCTTCCAATACCCGTAGTGACCGATTTTACATGTTCTTTAAAACGTGTGCAAAGTTCTCTAATAGTTTTGCCGATGTAAAATTTTCTACAGGGGCAAAAAACTATGTAGACTAGTCATTTTGTTTTACAACTGATATAGGTTTAACATTCAAGCTAATGCCACCAAAATTTACAGGATTATTTGTTTCATGGTATTTACATTCCTGCATTTGAAATTACCTTTTGGGCGTTTATTTTCAAGCCAAGTCGGGTTTTTAGTGATTTCCATTCTATTATTGATTAATCTTATACATTGTATTCAAAATTATTAGGCAAATTAGTATTTTGATCACGATACTTTTTATACATGTTGTCCTACTCCAAGCTGTATAGGCTTGAGAGCCAACTACCAATTAAGTAAATCAGGTGATGTGCATTTCTGTAATGAGGAGGGGTGTGGTGTAATGACATCAACACCCTATATAAGGTGTGCTTAATTATTAGGCAACCTCCTTTCCTTTGGCAAGATGGGTCAGAAGAGAGATTTGACAGGCTCTGAAAAGTCCAAAATTGTGGGATGTCTTGCAGATGCATGCAACAGTCTTGAAATTGCCAAACATTTGAAGCGTGATCACCGAACAATCAAGTGTTTCATGGCAAATAGCCAACAGGGTCGCAAGAAGCGTATCGGGCAAAAAAGGCGCAAAATAACTGCCCATGAATTGAGGAAAATCAAGCGTGAAGTTGCCAAGATGCCATTTGCCACCAGTTTTGCAATATTTCAGAGCTGCAATGTTACTGAGGTATCAAAAAGCACAAGGTGTGCCATACTCAGGGACATGGCCAAGATAAGGAAGGCTGAAAAACGACCACCTTTGAACAAGAAACATAAGATAAAACGTCAAGACTGCGCCAAGAAATATCTTAAGACTGATTTTTCAAAGGTTTTATGGACTGATGAAATGAGAGTGACTTGATGCGCCACATGGATGGGCCAGAGGATCAGTAAAGGGCAGAGAGCTCAACTCCGACTCAGACATCAGCAAGGTGGAGGTGGGGTACTGGTATGGGCTGGCATCATCAAAGATGAACTTGTGGGACCTTTTTGGGTTGAGGATAGAGTGAAACTCAACTGCCAGTTTCTGGAAGACAACTTCTTCAAGCAGTGGTACAGGAAAAAGTCGGTATCATTCAAGAAAATATGATTTTCATGCAGGACAATGCTTCTTCACATGCATCCAACTACTCCACAGCGTGGCTGGCCAGTAAAGGTCTAAAAGAAGAAAAAATAATGACATGGCCCCCTTGTTCACCTGATCTGAACTGAACCCCATAGAGAACCTGTGGTCCCTCCTAAAATGTGAGATCTACAGGGAGGGAAAACAGTACACCTCTGGGAACAGTGTCTGGGAGGCTGTGGTGGCTGCTGCACGCAATGTTGATCGTAAACAGATCAAGCAACTGACAGAATCTATGGATGGAAGGCTGTTGAGTGTCATCATAAAGAAAGGTGGCTATATTGGGCACTAATTTTTTGGGGTTTTGTTTTTGCATGTCAGAAATGTTTTTTTCTAAATTTTGTGCAGTTATATTGGTTTACCTGGTGAAAATAAACAAGTGAGATGGGAATATATTTGGTTTTTATTAAGTTGCCTAATAATTCTGTACAGTAATAGTTACCTGCACAGACAGATATCCTCCTCAGATAGCCAAATCTAAAAAAAATCCACTTCAACTTCCAAAAATATTAAGCTTTGATATTTATGAGTCTTTTGGGTTGATTGAGAACATAGTTGTTGATCAATAATAAAAATAATCCTCTAAAATACAACTTGCCTAATAATTCTGCACACAGTGTATGTGTCCCCGCTATGTACTGTGTAATGGCCATGTCCAACTGTACAGGGACATGGTCTGATCATACCACATCTCCTGGGCAGGGGAGGATGCAAAAAAGTAAACAGACATTAAAGAATGAGATCATAAATAACTCTTTCTTTGAGGTAAAACATAAAAAAAAAAAACAGGTAGGGAAATATTATACCTCACAAGAAGAATCATCTGTGATCCCTTGCTGTAATGTCTGTATACTCTTTTGTGTCCTCCCTGCCCAGGAGATGTGGTATGATCAGACCATGTCGCTGTATGGTCAGACACGGCCATTACACAGTACATAGCAGGGACACATACTAGTGCATCTCAATGAATTAGAATATCATCAAAACGTTCATTTATTTCAGTAACTCAATACAAATAGTGAAACGCATATATTATATAGAGTCATTAAAAACAGAGGGATCTATTTCAAGTGCTTTTTATGTTAATGTTGATGATTATGGCTTATAGTCAATGAAAACCCAAGTGTCCTTGGCTAGGGTCACATCAGCGTTTTTAATTTAGAATCCTGATCCGGTTTTGAACTTTAAAAAAGCTCAAAACCGGACCAGGAAACGCTCCTCATAGGAGCCTATGCAAAACACCGGATGGCTTCACAAGCCATCCGGTGGCCGGATCCGGCACTGCTGCCTGCGTTTAAAATCATGCAGGCAGCAGTTTTCGCAGCGTTTGCCGTGACCGCACTGCGGTCACCGGATGGCTCAGGATGTGTAATCCTGAGCCATCCGGTAACTGCAGAGTTTGCGGTTCCCGGCTCAGCAAACCTAGGAAAGAGTTAAATTGATTAGTACAGTACTGTTTGAGGTCTGTAGGGGGGCTTAGACCCCCTACAGACCGGCCGCCCACTTCGGTGGGCTCCTAATACAATATTCCCGATGCCACGGTCTCCTCCGAGCCCGTGCAAGACCCCACACACCCCCAGCCCCCCGAATGACTATACAGGGGTGCCTGCACCCCTCTGTTATCCTTATTCCTGTTTTGGGGGCAAATGATATATTAAAGACATGGTTAAAGGACATATTTACGTGTGTTCTCCTCCAATGTTGTGACGAATCCATGGGCGGGGCTGTATGCGGCAGCCTCCGCCCCCTCATTTGTTATGGCCGCCCCCTCTGTGCCTCAGCCATTGATAAGAGGCCGGCCGCGTCATGAAGGGGCGGGGCGCACGGTGTGACGTGGTTCGCCCCGCCCCTTCATGACGCGGCCGGCCTCTTATCAATGGCTGAGGCACAGAGGGGGCGGCCATAACAAATGAGGGGGCGGAGGCTGCCGCATACAGCCCCGCCCATGGATTCGTCACAACATTGGAGGAGAACACACGTAAATATGTCCTTTAACCATGTCTTTAATATATCATTTGCCCCCAAAACAGGAATAAGGATAACAGAGGGGTGCAGGCACCCCTGTATAGTCATTCGGGGGCTGGGGGTGTGTGGGGTCTTGCACGGGCTCGGAGGAGACCGTGGCATCGGGAATATTGTATTAGGAGCCCACCGAGTGGGCGGCCGGTCTGTAGGGGGGTCTAAGCCCCCCTACAGACCTCAAACAGTACTGTACTAATCAATTTAACTCTTTCCTAGGTTTGCTGAGCCGGGAACCGCAAACTCTGCAGTTACCGGATGGCTCAGGATTACACATCCTGAGCCATCCGGTGACCGCAGTGCGGTATTCTGCACACAGTTTTGACAAAAACTGTGTGTGCCCGGCATTGCGTTCACCGCATCCGGATCCGGATGCGGTGAATGCAATTTAGCTTTCCAATGTGACCCTACCCCTTATCTCAGAAACTTAAAGTAGGGAGGATGAAGGGTTAAAAACCATGCTGTCATATTCCTCGAGACATCAAAGGGTGAATATAATATTTATTTATTAGTCAACGTGTTTCAGGACTCCCAGAAACGCCCTGAAACATGGCAATATGATATTGATTTTTGATGATTGATATTCAAATTCATTGGGATACAGTAGTATTTAACATTATCTCAGGGCAGGAACATTTTTTTTTAAAGATTTCCTATTGTGGAAACTTTAACTTTAAAAGGTATATGTGTACACTGAAATAGTAAGCACAAAATATAAAACCAGTTTTGTCTGTAAATAGTATTAGCTGAGAGGGAAGAGGAGAACTGTGGCAAAATGAATGCAAATAACTCAGCTGTCACACAGTCTCGATATGGACATGTCTGTTCATATGTACATACCACAGGCAGAAAATAGTCACCTGCTTTATTCCAAGACAAGAAATGCCTACCTTGGTGTAGAAAAGCAGAAGATGCGTAATATCAGCTGTATAAATAAAGCTTGTATATAAGACTGTTCCAACCTTAGGGACTGTTCACACTGTGTTGTGCAGTTTGTTCATGTTGCCACTCTCAGCTTAGTCTGAATCCACAAAAATGGGATTCAGATGTGCCCCTAGTGGAGCCATTCCGTTAAATAAGGCGAAGAGTATCAAATGTATGAAGCGTCGGGCTCCAAATGTGCTCCTTTACAGCGGTGTCCATCTTTTCAGATGGACACAAGAACATACTTGTGCCCACATATAAAACAGACACCTCAGGACAGTAGCAAAAATAGTTTTATGAAAGGCATGTCTGAATCCTGGTTTTCAAGGCTTCAAACAAAATCCCTGAATCTATGCCTACTCCCACTACAACTGCTGTGGGCTCCCCACAGCTTGCTGTATATGGGCTGTTCTGTCTCTTTCTAATGACTGCAAATTCCAAGCATTCTAATTATTAGTCTCTTAAAGGAAACATGACCCCTCCAAATCAGTCCCCAGTCTCTAAAAACCTGTCCCTGCACCTTCCTATAAGGTTTCAAGCTATCCCTCTCTTTCCCTATAGGCTATTCTATAAAGTGTAATAATCACATTTATTACCTGGCAAATCTGCGGTTTCTGAATCCCCAAGGAGTCGCAGTGGGTGTTCCCTCTGGCTCCTTACCGCCGCCTCCACTGTTGTTTTTCACGCCCCGATGGGCGTGAAAATGAATGTTGATGATCCTGTGTCGGATCGCTGGGCAGGCTTAGTCTGAATGATGCAAATCGCGTCATTTCCGGCGCTGTGACATCGATACACCCATTGGGTGTATGTACGGGCCTCACTGCGCATTGCGCATGAGCAAGGTGTTATTTACAACTCGCGCATGCGCAATGCGCAGCGTGAGGTGTACCGACGTCACAGCGCCGGAGATGACGCGATAAGGAGCCAGAGGGAACGCCTTTTGTGACTACTCAGGGCAGCAGAAGCCGCAGATTTGCCAGGTAATAAAAGTGATTATTCCACTTTACAGAATCTCTAAAGGGAAAAAGAGGGCTAGCTTGAAACCTTATAGGAAGGTGCAGGGACAGGTTTTTAGAGGCTGGGGACCGATTTGGAGGGGTCAGGTTCCATTTAAATAATTGTATAACTTGTACTCACATCACAAAACGTCAAAAGACAGTTTAACTCGGCCAGTACGATGACTTGTAGTAAGGCTGGTTTCAAATGGCATTTTTAGGCCATCCGTGACTGTCCGTTGTAAAACTTACAGCCATGGATCCAATTTTGCCACCATGTATTCCTATGAGCACGGATTGGTGCTCTATTGCCATCCGATTTGTCACTGATCCAATTCTGTTCAATTTTTTGCTGTACCCAGACTCAGAGACACAGTGGACCAAATCAGACAGAATCGGATCCGAACCGATCTGCAGCAATTAACATGGGGGCCAATGGAGCATGGGCCCGAGAAAGCATCGCATTGTTTCCTGGACCCAATTTTAGTGTACTGAGCATGGCGCGCATTGCAAGACACACCAGAGAGGTGAGGATTTTTTTTTTTAACACTTGCTTTAGTTAATTTCACTTCCGCAATGTACGTATACAGTGCCGGCGTTAGGGGAGGCAGACTGGGCAGTTGCCCTGGGCCCCCACTCTCTTAGGGGCCCCCAAAGGAGATGAACTGAAAATAGCAATAAAACAGTAAAAAAATTTAAAAAATACACATATTTGGTATCGCTGCGTCTGTAAGAATCTAAGCTATCAATATATGAAGTAAATTAATCCAATTGGTAAATGGTGTAACAGGAAAAAAATAAAAACGTCAGAATTATGTTTTTTGGGCCACCACGTTGTTACAATACAATGCAATAAAAGGCGATAAAATGTTGTATCTGACTCAAAATGATATCAGTAAAAATGTCAGCTCAGGGCACATAAGGTTAGCCCTCACATAGCCCTGAATCTTCAAAAATTAAAACATCATGGGTCTTGGAAAATAGCGAATAAAGCTAATTTTTATTTTTATAATTTTTTTTTTTACAAATTTCTGTATTTCTGATTGAAATTTAAAAAAAATGTTCAGTATGTTCTTATTCTGACCTAGATAATCAACATATGAAGTCACTTTTACCATATAGTTAACATGATAAATAAAAAACTAAAAAAAATTGTGGAATTGCACTTTTTTTTTCAATTTCAAAGCACTTGGAATTTTTTTCTCATTCTCCAGTACATTTTGTGGTAGAATGAATGATGTCATTCAATAGTACAACTCATCCCGCAAAAAATAAGCCCTCGTACAGCTATGTGGAAGGAAAAATAAAAAAGTTATGGCTCTTGAAGAGGTGAGGAAAAAACAAAAATGAAAAATCACTCAGTGGTAAAAGTTATAAAATCCTTGTAATTGCCATATAATAGCAGCAGGAGCGCCCCCCCACAGGATTCAATCTTCACATGTTCATGATGGGAGTAATTAGAGTTTGGGGACCTCCTTAATTCCTACATTTGTAGCCAGTTATCAAGCAGAACATGCAAGGCATTAAAGAGGATGTCCAGGATTAATAAAACTTTACTACATTCTTTCAAAAACAGCACCACCCCTGTGTACAGGTGGTATGTAGTATTACAGCATAGGCCCATTCCCTTCAATTAAGCTGAGCTGAAATATCACACACAACCTGTAGACAGGGGTGGCGCTGTTTTTGAAAGAAATCAGTCATGTTTATAGAATCCTGGACAACTTCTTTAAAGAGGACCTGTCACCAAACCAGGCATGGTGATGTAATTACAGCACTGGATGCAGAATGTCTGCTGCATCCAGGCAAGGGGTCCCCAGCCCTTGAGCCCCCCAGTACCCCGAGTAAATACATTTAAAAAACTTACATTGTGCAGCCATAAAGGAGGTAGCCAGAGGCTGGAGCCGAAGGGCAGATTCACACCCCCTGCATGTTTAATCTGCCCATCGCTGCCAATCATTGTCTCCTTCTTCTGCAGCATTAAACAGAGGTTTTTTTTGCAAATGTCTGTTTAGCCCCGCCCCCCTGCGGTCACGTCACCGCTTATACCCACCCAGCTCTATGGTTAACATGGAGCAGAGTGGGGTAAGGTGGTGATGTCAGAGCAGGAGGCCGGCTGCCTGGCCTCCTGCAGTGACATCACTGCTTATACCCGTCCTGCTCTATGTTAACCATAGAGCAGGGCGGGTATAAGCGGTGACGTCACCGCAGGGGCGGGGCTAAACTGACATTTCTGGGGGGAAAAAACAAAAACTCTGTGTTTTACTGCAGAAGAGGGAGACAATGATTGGCAGCGGTGGGCAGATTAAACATGCAGGGGGTGTGAATCTGCCCTTCGGCTCCAGCCCCTAGCTACCTCCTTTATGGCTGCACGATGTACGTTTTTTAAGTGTATTTACTCAGGGTACAGGTGGGCTCAAGGGCTGGGGGACCCCTTGCCTGGATGCAGCAGACATTCTGCATCCAGTGCTGTAATTAGATCACCATGCCTGGTTTGGTGACAGGTCCTCTTTAAGGTCAATATTTCCATTAGTGACCCCAGAACAACACAAGACCACCAGGATGGGGCTTAATTCAAATGTATTTTTTATAATATGAAGAATATAGCCGATCTTTGTTAAAGATGACATTTAAGTAGATGATCCTATGGAAACATTCTTCTTACTGAATCTCCAGTTTGTGAATCCTATTTCATTAAACACTTGTAGGTAAATTTTAATCAATATAAGGAGTCCTGTGTTCAGAATCCCCATCTCTTGGTCAGAAGATAAGGCTGGTTTCACATCACGTTTTGATCCGATCCGGGGCTGTCCGTTGTGGACCGGACAGCCCCGGACCGGATCAGCACACAGAATCAGAGGGCTAATATGCCCTCTGGTCCGGTGTGCAGCCGCACGCAGCTGAAGCTGATAATGAATCAGGACCGCGGCTTGCGGGGAGCTAGCTGCGGTCCTGAAACAACAGCGGCTTGCGACCACAGGTGTCCGGTTCCCGGATCCTCCTGGACCGAGGCAATCCGGCCCCATAGGCTCCCATGTTAGGTAGCGCCGAATTGCCCCAGTTTGCCCCGGGAGAATCCAGTTTGGGGAGATTTTTCTCCCCGGACACAAAAATCGTGCATGCAGCATTTTTGTGTCCGGTGAAAAATCTGAGTCCTCTCGGATTCACCCGGACACATGGAAACCAGATGGCAGATAGCTGCCATCCGGCTCCATCCGGGCCCATAGGCATACTATTGGGCAGAAATGTGATCCGTGCCTATCCGGTTCTCATCGGATCAGCCCGGATCACAAAAAAAGTGATGTGAAGCCAGACTAAGTGGTTAGAAAGAGCGACTCTCCCTGGAGGAGCCGTCCTGTATGACACAGACAGGCAATGATGGGAATGGGTGTGTGTGGTCGGTGTATACGTGTAATACATAGTGTTTGTGTCACATACTGTGCGTTGTGTGTATGTAACATCTACATTTATAAATCCCATCAGCACAGATAAGAGCTCCTAGGTGTAAACATGTTGGCAATTGCCCAACAAACAATCAAAATGCGGCTCATCATTGGGTGATTGGATGTTTATGGAAGAACAAAAATCTTTGGTCTCGACAGCAGATCGCCAGCTGCAAACTGCAGAAGTGCTGCCGATAACATGATACTGTAGAGGACAGATTACTCTACAGGTACCGTCACACGGGGAGATATCGCCGGCGATGTCGCCGAGATCTTCCTGTTCAGGCGATGTTGAAACGACATCGCCTGTGCGTCGCCGCGAGTAACAGGGCAATTGAACAGCGATAATTCTCTGTCTCTGAATTCAGAAATTTCCCAACAGTGTCGGGAAATCAGGCGATGGAGCTTGAGCGATCAGTATGCCTACTGCCGTGTGACGCGGTGATAGCAATGGCACAGGTGATGTCTGAGTTCAGCCAATTCTTTCTGCAGGCGTGGCAGGCAGTTCGTTATCCGCGCCCCATATGCGGCACACCAAGTTCCGATTGGCCGGCGGCAACATCATGTATTATTGGTGGAAGCTCCTGCGTTACGATTGGTTATGTGTTCCCAGGGCGCCATTTTGGAGGAGCTGTCCCTTCAGCACTACACATAGGCGCCGTCTGCACGATCATTTATTGTTATTTTCAAATCACGGTCCCACACAAGTGCGCAAAGCTAAGCAAAGTCTATTATGTTATGGGCCGAATATAGTGTGCACATTGTCAGATTCATCCAAACGATATTTGTGTCCGCAGCACACAACGTGGCGTTACGCCACGCCCGCGGGTTATTGTCCCATAGGTGCCGCAGAAGTGTTCCTTGCCGTGTCACGGCGCGTACGGCGCCTTTAAATTTTGAGACGGCACGTAAGCGGACGTAATGACGTTATGAAGTTGGTTTCAGTTTCTATCCGCCTGCAAGGTGCTAGCCCTGCCATGCACAGTGCAGCACAATCATGGCCGCCACACACCGCGCTGCCACATGGGGGATGGCGGAGCTGATGATCTTAATAGATCATTGTGATTGCTACAATTATTGGGACACCATCCCCACCGCCACCCCAGGCTGCGCAACCGCAGCACTGTGCGGAAGATACAGCGGTCCCTGCTCCGCCAGCTGGGGGTTGAGAGGGAGGCCAAAGCCATCCAAAAGAAGATCGCTGATCTTGAATTCAAGTGCCCAGGCCGCATAGTGGACATCCGTGCACGGATTGCCAGGCTGCGTGGTGAGTAATTGTTGGCCACATACACACAGCTGCACACGTACATGGGCCAAACTACACAACAATGTCCACAAACATATCAGCAGGAGAGTGTGTACCCCGGCCTGTCCCCAACAATGTTGTGGCATATATTCTGCATCATTTTGAGACTGGGCCTACACTTCGCCCTGATTGACCAACCTCCAAAATGTTTAACAATCAAAATAACAACATTTAGTCAACTACATGCCAATCTTCACTCTGCCTCTTCCTATCGATTCTATGCAGGTCACAGCCATCATGCCAAGGGGAGGGACTGTGGATTACAGGTGACATCTAGTCCAGGTGACTGTACACTCCCTCCCCTTGCCATGCTGCCTGAAACCTGCCTCTAAAATCAGGAAATTAGAAGAATGATGATTGACGCTCATTTTGAAAAGGCCAAATCACAAATGAATGATAAATACCCTACATTTGTCAACTGTGTATTGACCCACCATGTTGATGTGAGAACAATGTGCATTGCCTGGTGGGTGACACCCAAACAGGAATATGGGTAAACCAGTTCTGTGCATCCAAAATGGTGAGGCCGGACTCAGGCGTAACCTCACTATGTTTGGCCCTAAACTGCCTTCACATTGGCTATGTTATTTTTGTAAATATTGACCATCTTAAACCCACACATGACACACTGCACCACAGATGTTGCACCCTAAGCAGGGGACAATGTAGACCCAGCATGATATTTTAATGTTTCAAAAAAGAGTCCATGAACAAGAGGTCTATGTAGACATGGGGCAAACATCAGTGGCTTCAGCCCATAGCGAAAAAACAGCATACATACACCGACCATGTGTTGGTGTGTTTGCCCACAAGCCAACATATCTTGCCAGTGTAGTGGAACTCCTGTGATTAAACATACTGTGTCCTAACCACAGTACATGCATACCACATGAGTATATGCATCCAACATCACCTTGTACTATATTTGGTAATGGTGGAACTCCAAGAGGCACACTCTCAAAATAAAAGTAAAGGATCCAGCACCAGACAGAACTCCATATAAAAGTTTCTTCTTTATTAAATTACGTCATCGAGGCATAAAAATAATGTTGCATGTAAATATGGGAACGCAGTCCCAAGATAGGCTGGACGCGTTTCGAACAACAGTTCTTTATCTACATCTATCTATGCTGTAGATAAAGAACTGTTGTTCGAAACGCGTCCAGCCTATCTTGGGACTGCGTTCCCATATTTACATGCAACATTAATTTTATGCCTCGATGACGTAATTTAATAAAGAAGAAACTTTTATATGGAGCTCTGTCTGGTGTTGGATCCTTTACTTCTACATTGTGGACTTCTACAGACAGTCAATCCAGGCACCACCGCTCCATTGGAATTGGATGAGCACATATCTCCATTCCCCTTTCCCACTAGAAACTTTGCACACTCTCAAAATGTTAGACACCAATGTGTTTCACCTTTGCTTTAAAAGCTTTGTGATTGTGCTTCAAAATACAGATGGTGAAGATTCCTCGTCTGAAGAGGGCAACCATGCCCCACCCGCAGGTGGGCCAGCTACCCCACCGCAACAGAAGGCTGCAGGGACACCATCACCCCCTAGGATTCCTGGCCATGACGAGGAGGAGATGGCATCAGCATCAGATGCAGGGCCGGAGGAGAGAGAGAGCCTTTCTGCTGAGTCAGGGACGCAGGAGTCTCCAGCCAACTCGTCCCAGCCTTGGATGGAGGAGGATGACGACCTCCCCTCCCCATCATGGCCACAGGAGGCCGAGGACATTGACCAACCGGCTGGGCTGGATGATGGGCCCCCCTCTAGCCCCGGCCCACTTTTGCCACCCAGTCACGTCATGTGGCCTCAGAGCCCCAGCCCGGTGGTTACCCCACCTCCCACACTTTCCAGCTCGGTGGCCAGCACAGGGGTGGGCATTTCCCCAGAGCCTGATGAGGATGAGGTGGCCTCCACAACAGGGCCTGGCGAGGAGGATATGCCGGAGGCTGTCGTTCACCCACACCTGGATGACTATGGTGGTAAGTGTGTTTTTGTGGGGTGTACGCCCTGCAGACTGGATTGAGTGTTGTGTTTCTCTTCCATCATGATTGAGTTGTAGTGTTTATTTGGGTTTTTTATACTGTTTGTGCAGATGGCGAAAGTGCAGGTGTTGCCGGGTGGAGTCTCAGTGCCTCCCCATCATCCCCTGAAAGTTCTGAGGATTCCGAGCATGAGGGTAAGGAGCAGAGTTGATTTTGAATGTACAAAACCTCCACAGGGCCGGTTTGTGTCTAAATTTCTTATTTAAACCAATATAGGTGTCCCTACTCTGGAGGACGTCATCCGGGCACACTCCGAGTTTGCAAGGCTACTTCACTCGGCACACCAACGCCATCTCCAGGAGTTGGCCCGGTTAGGGGAGATGCTGGGTGCCCTGCAGCGAGGACATGGTAGTCTCCCATGATCCGGAGGAAAGGATAGACTTAAATGGTCCATGCGGACCTGAAGGACTGTTGTCCATGTTGGACCCGAAAAATAGGTTTTAGCCATGTTGGCATTGTTTTTTTGTTTTGTTTGCCCCTGTTGGGCTCTCTTCTTATAGTGTCCAACATTTGGACCATAGGGAGTATGTTGAGGCTACCACGTTGGCGCTTTTCTTATAGTGTCCCACATTGGGACCATCGCAAGTGTGTAGGGGCTATTCAGACACTCAAACAGCAAGGTGCAGTTTGTGTGCACATTGTGTGTGATTTTGCATTTTATGTGCAATTTAAGCAAACATCTCTCATTCTTTGCCTATATGTTCCCACACATATATTGATGTTTTTTGTGAGTTTCATGGTAGACTTCAAGTACATCAAGGTCAACCCATAGGCCTAACATCTTGAACCCGAGGAAGGGAACCAAAACGCATGTACCAACACTAGCTACACATTGTGTCCATGCATTAGGTCCACAAACGAAACACCCTTTATTCCATGATTTTTTAATTGTTAAAGTTGGCAAATGGCCTAACCACACCACCAACAATGGGTCTTCACTCTGTAGAGAAATCACTGCTGGGCACTACACCCCAAAAATTCCTTACTAGGTGTTGGCAAAATACAATGAGGTTAAGGCCACCTCGGAGCTGATTTGGTCTGACCTCCAAATATTGAAGGCTAGTGCTCATTAAACAACATTTACGTATAATGGTCCTCCACATATGATGTTAGTATGACCTACCTAATCAGGCATATCTGCTGACGGGCCAACAATCATGCCTTCAGAAAGAAACAGAATGCAACAATAATGGCCAACATGTGCACCGATTGTGTCCTAATAATTTATTTTTGGCAAACAAAAATATGTGGACATCCGTCCATGATTATGGAAATAAAAATTTGCCCTAGACAATAAATCATATAATGGGTTGAACTTAGAAGAATCAGCCTGCATGTAATAAAGGCCCTTACACATATGTAGCTTGCAAACACTTCCAAAAAATTATAGTGGTTGATATTGTGGGTCCTCCTGGTTAAACGCACCAACACGACCCAACGTTGCCTGGTTAAGCATTGGATTATATCCATATTGCACATGGTAACTTTTGTGTGGCTCTCAAATCTTGACCTGCTCCCGCAGCATAATTTGTCCACTTGGATAGTGGACAACTGGTGTTTGGTCTGGTGGCTCAGCTAAAATTGTACGGCGTGTAATAGTGCCATCACTGCCCGCGTCAAGTGCCAGCAGGATAACCCTCTCCACATTCCGGTGTGTATCATAGTCCATAGTCACCAAGCGCTCACTGACCACCTGACCAGTGCTGGGTTTACTTTCCATGTTGAATAGGACTTTTTTGGCCCATGTGCCAAGTTCGGTGGTAGGGGGTGTAGGGTGGTAGGTGTAGAGTGGTAGGGGGTCTCCGACGCACTGTAAACCTGGAAGCAGGACGCTCTTCTGTGACAACGGGCTGGGTACCCAACTTCCCCTGTGATGTTGATGGAGGGCTCTGGCTGCCTGATGTGTTTTGTCCTTGTGAAGACACAGTAGGGTCTGGTTCCTAAAAGACACACCAAAAAAAAGAGTAAAGAGTTAATACTTTTATCAGCTCGAATGTCAACATTGTGTCTGCAGGTCCTAGGTGAGTTAAACAGGGCAAACAGATGTTTAATGGCTATTTAACATGTCCCAACTCCTCCCTACTGGTGGTTATGTCAAATGAACAGATCTAAAGATAAAGGTAGATGGCTTTCACACTGTGCTCCATCGAAGCTTACAGTACGTTTGTGGTGCAGTCATCCGGACATTAAAAGCGTCTTGACAGAGACTCACTTTAAAAAAAAAAAAAGCAGTTTGCATTTTTCCCAACTTTTCGCGCAATTAACAAATTAGGGCCCAACATTACAATATGATCATTTTTTAACACTTCACACACACCCACCTCAGAAGGCAAGAACGTGGCCATTGGAGTAGAACATGCTTCTTGTAACAAGGTCCTGCTGTTGAGTGTCTGGCGAGGAAGCTGCTGGTCAAGTGTGAACTTCAGTAGGTGGTAATACCACAATTGTGGGACATAAACCTCATCGGTTCCACACCCCGACCGTGAGTCAAGCACTTTCTGGTGTTCTTTTTTAAAAACGGTCCGGAGTGACTTTATTTTAACCTTCACCAAAGCCTTGTCACAGATCTCCCCGGGGTGGTATTGGACATACAAGTCAGCCAGTTAGGCATAGGCCGCTGACTTCACTGCCTTATTCTTATAGGAAGGGAGCCTGGTGCGCCACAAACATTCATGGTCTTCATATAGCGCTATGAATGCCCGCAGGAACTCGTGATTGTCAGTCATCTGTAAGTTTAAATGTTGAAAATTGTTATTGAAAACAGGCATGTCTGTTTGCAGATCAACATAGCAAAGATAGCATGGCAAAGGGCATTATTTCACCTTTACAGAGTTTATCAGTTGCTGTGAATATTTTAAAATTGCAAAATTTGTTGTTATATTGAATAATTAATATTTGGAAACCAAAAATGTTGCGAATCACTTTTTTTTAATGTAAAAATATTGTCCACACCATGACGTTACAGTGCCGCATAAAATAACATATGAAGATCAATCCTGTAATGCTTTCTGACTGAAGGCAACAGTCAGCTACACATGTGTGTGTATGTAACGTTTGTCTCAACGTCCAGACGAAATTGGGCAGCAGCCCTGCATGTTGTATGTCGCCAAAAACAGTGTCTGACAACTGCCGACACAGCAGATCAGCACGTCATGGAATACTGTATATGTGAGAACTATGGGCAATAAGAAATGTGATTCCAAAATCAATACAGGCCACATAGGGGTCAACGATCCAAAGTAAGCCATGGAAAGCACATTTACATTCAGCACAGAACCTACATCAAAATACTTTGTAACAAATACCGAGAAATGTATGTGATGTAGTTGAAGACGCACAGGCTAGACTTACATACCGTGAGGAAACGCACTGGACACGCCACCCGCTTATGTGTTCTGAACACGCCGACGCCTGTCCGCCATGCTGTGCGGACGCTGAAGTAATTGGCCCTGCAATCTCATTCGTCGACCGAATTCGCGTCAAAACATTTAAATGGCAATTGGCTCACGCCGGAGCGGTTTCATTGGATGTGGGACTCCGGAAGGACACTCCCCTGGCATCGCGAATTGGCGTCCCGGACACATGGTGTGGCTTTTGAAGACTACAACTTTATGTGACAAACGCAGCAGCGCTGAAAGGTAAATATAATGTATTGCAAGCCGCAACAGCAAAGCGTAATCACATTTGAGCTTCAGAGGGTTTCATTACATTTGTTGTTAAGCACATTTATTAACAGTCAATTTTGATTGGGAATCAACAGGGGAGGACTACACTAAATCACAGGTCGTCATTCCCGGAGCTAACTCCTGCTACTGTGACAAACTGGTGAAAATAGTGCCGGCTTTGCGTAGGTAATTTTTTCAAATTTTTGACATCTCCAAAAAAAAAAAAAACATTCAGTTATGGTGGTGGCTAATGTTGCTTTTCTTTTCAACTTTGCCTTTAAAACAGTTGCATCTACAATGAACCCCGAGCCACAAAGACTACTGGCTTTGGCCTTGGTGGAGGAGGATTTGATGCAGGAAGACCAATGGGAGGCCAGCCAGAATACAACACCACGACGGATGTGGGTGCGGCCGTGGCTGCTCAACAGGGCCAATAATTCCCACATTACGCTGATCCGGCAGCTCGGGGACCGGAGTCCTCATGACTTCCGGAATTATTTGCTCATGACAGAGGACACCTTTAAAATGCTGCTTGAAGGTGTCCGTCCTTACATTGCCCGGGAGGACACTGTCATGCGCTTGGCTGTACCACCTGAGGAGCGTTTGGCTGTCACGCTGCGTTTCCTGGCAACTGGCCGTTCGATGACTGCCCTGCAGTATACTGCAGCAGTATCACGGCCCCTGTTGAGTCGCCTAATCCCCGAGACGTGAGGTCATTGTGAGGAGCCTGCTGCCATCCTATATGCCGTTTCCCTCAACACCGGCACAATGGGTTGAGGTTGCCAATGGGTTCCAAACTCGATGGCAATTCCCCAACTGCGGTGGGGCATTGGATGGTAAGCATATAAGGATCACACAACCCCCCAACAGCGGGGGGTTTCAACTACAAAGGATATTTCAGTGTGGTCCTTATGGCCCTCGTCAATGCCAACTATGAATTTCTGTACGTGGATGTTGGGCTGAACGGTCATGTGTCTGATGGTGGTGTGTTTTCTCAGACCTCCTTTGGTGAAGACCTTAGGAGAGGTAGGCTAAACTTGCCCTCAAATAATGTCACCACTGAACATCTGAACTTTGCGTTTGTGGGGGATGAAGCCTTTCCACTTCAGGCACACCTACTACGGCCATATCCCCAGAGGACTCTGACCCCTGAGAAACGCATTTTCAATTGCCGCCTGTCCCAGGCCCGTCGTGTGGTTGAAAATGCGTTCGGGATCCTGGCCAATAAATTCCGCTTGTTTCATACGCCTTTGAATATGAAAATGGAATCTATAGATATAGTAGTGATGGCATGTTGTGTGCTGCATAATTTTCTGCGTCGTAGGGATGCTGCATCATACACGCCAGGAAGTTATGTGGATTCAGTGGACCCCACTACGGGAGAAATTCTACCGGGTGAGTGGCGTGCCCACGACCCTGGCATAGCGCTACTACAAGGGTTAAGCCAGGGCCGTGTCCAGCAGGATGCCAGAGCCAGCAGAGACAGCTACTGCTCCTATTTCAACGGCTCAGGTGCTGTGGAATGGCAGCAGAACATGGGGTAGTGTGTGGACATACTCCACCCTGGAATTGTACTTGACTCCCAATATTCCTCGCTTTATGTTAACACAGCTACCTTAAGTTATTTTGGTAGACAGATGTTCTACCAGCATGTGCTCTTTTCTGTTTAACATGTACTTCTGTCGACGTGCTTCTTCATTTTAAATTGAATTGGACAATTTTGAACATGTCGAATTGACATTGCTTTTTGAGCCAAAATAAGCCAAAAAAAAAAAAACATGACACACATTGGTGTGGCAATTCTTTGAATATGGCACATTAAATTGAGATGTACACAAACAACTCTGTCATTGCTTTGGTTCAACATGGGTGCCATCTAAGCTTGCATTTAGGCAACGCACAAAGGTAGTCCAGAGACAAAGGGAATAGCACCGTCCCTGTAGCATTGCCTGCAAATGTCATTTACAATGGATTAAGCATTTGGTGACCACTGTATGCTGTATGTGTGGCTCTGTGGCCAGATGTCTGAATTAATTCACAATTGCATAGTGCCACAGACAAGCGTTCCGGGGGCAAATTTGGACTACGACGCCATTGTGTGGGGAAAGACAACCCACAGACATCAATCTCCGCGGCAGACAAATGAAAACGCTGGTGTGACGACCAATCGGAGTAGTAGGGGCTCGGTCTAGTACTGTGTGGCACGCCTTGTTAGGCAAAATTCGGAGCACATTGACGGTGAGGTGTTGCTGTGTGACACGGCGATCGGAAAGCCAACATCTGCTTCAAGGATTTATAGGATTCAGAATCGCGTTCCCTGGTTGATGTACATTACTGTGAGCTACGACGACCTCCACGATGTGGATTCTGATCCCACAACATCGCCGGCGATATTCCCCGTGTAGGTACTTACTGGTGATTCCTGCACCCATCATGTCTGCATTCATCCTGTGCAAAGTCGGAAACAAGCGCTGAATGACTGATATCTAGTGTACGGCACCATTACCAGTCTGATTCAGTGCTGTACATGTAACCCAAATGTCTGAGTTGAAGGTGCAAATGTGAGCATGTTAGGCACTTTAACATTGTCCCAGGCTCCACTTTCCTAAATCGTCCTGGTCCACCCCTGTTATGATTCTATGTGGAGTTCCACCCTGTTATGATTGTTAGTGTACATCCCCCCTGTCAGATTCTATAGTGGTACATTCCCCTGTTATGATTCTTCTGTGTAGCCCACCCTGTTATGATTCTATAGTGGTACGTTCCCCTGTTATGATTCTTCTGGTGTATGCCCACCCTGTTATGATTCTATAGTGGTACGTTCCCCTGTTATGATTCTTCTGGTGTATGCCCACCCCTGTTATGATTCTATAGTGGTACTTCCCCTGTTATGATTCTTCTGGTGTAGCCCACCCCTGTTATGATTCTATAGTGGTACGTTCCCTGTTATGATTCTTCTGTGTAGCCCACCCTGTTATGATTCTATAGTGGTACGTTCCCCTGTTATGATTCTTCTGGTGTATGCCCACCCCTGTTATGATTCTATAGTGGTACGTTCCCCTGTTATGATTCTTCTGGTGTATGCCCACCCCTGTTATGATTCTATAGTGGTACGTTTTCCCTGTTATGATTCTTCTGGTGTATGCCCACCCCTGTTATGATTCTATAGTGGTACGTTCCCCTGTTATGATTCTTCTGGTGAGCCCACCCCTGTTATGATTCTATAGTGGTACATCAGTTCCGGTGCCACCCTGTTGAATAGATTCCCAGTTCTAGATCTCGGGAGCCACCCTGTTAAGATTCTATAGTGGTACGTTCCCCTGTTATGATTCTTCTGGTGTATGCCACCCCTGTTTGATTCTATAGTGGTACTTCCCTGTTATGATTCTTTGGTGAACGCCCAACCCCTGTTATGATTTACTCATATCGGTGCACGTTCGCCCTGTTATGATCATTGTACTCTGGTGTACGCCCACTCCTGTTATGATTCATTAGTGAGTCACCCCGATATCTCCCTGTTATGATTCTTCTGGTGTATGCCCACCCTGTTATGATTCTATAGTGGTACGTTCCCCTGTTATGATTCTTCTCGTGTGATTATGCGTACACCCCTGTTATTGATGTGCTATAGATTAGGTCCCACTGTTAGACCTGATGCCCACTGATTCTAAGACGTTCTTCTGGTGTACCACCCCTGTTATGATTCTATAGTGGTACGTTCCCCTGTTATGATTTTGGTACACCCTGTATGATTCTATAGTGGACATTCCCTGTTATGATTCTCTGGTGTATGCCACCCTGTTATGATTCATAGTGGTACGTTCCCTGTATGATCTTCTGGTGTATGCCACCCTGTTATGATCTTAGTGTGTATCTCCCGTTATGATCTTCTGGTCCCACCCCTGTATGATTCTATAGTGGTACGTTCCCTGTTATGATTCTTCTGGTGACCACCCCTGTTATGATCTATAGTGGTACTTCCCTGTTATGATTCTTTGTGTAGCCCACCTGTTATGATTCTATAGTGGTACGTTCCCCTGTATGATTCTTCTGGTGTATGCCCACCCTGTTATGATTCTATAGTGTACGTTCCCCTGTTATGATTCTTCTGGTGTAGCCCACCCCTGTTATGATCTATAGTGGTACGTTCCCTGTTATGATTCTCTGGTACCCACCCCTGTTATGATTCTATAGTGGTACATTCCCCTGTTATGATTCTTTGGTGTAGCCCACCCTGTTATGATTCTATAGTGGTACGTTCCCCTGTTATGATTCTTCTGGTGTATGCCACCCCTGTTATGATTCTATAGTGGTACGTTCCCCTGTTATGATTCTTCTGTGTATGCCCACCCCTGTTATGATTCTATAGTGGTACGTTCCCTGTTATGATCTTTGGTTACACCTGTATTCTAGTGTACGTCCGTTATGATTCGTACCCACCCTGTTATGATTCTATAGTGGTACGTTCCCCTGTTATGATTCTTCTGGTGTGCCCACCCTGTTATGATTCTATATGTAGTCCCTGTTATGATTCTCTGTGTGCCCACCCTGTTATGATTCTAAGTGTACTTCCTGTATGATTCTTCTGTGAGCCCACCCCTGTTATGATTCTATAGTGGTACGTTCCCTGTTATGATTCTTCTGGTGTAGCCCACCCCTGTTATGATTCTATAGTGGTACGTTCCCTGTTATGATTCTTCTGGTGTAGCCCACCCTGTTATGATTCTATAGTGGTACGTTCCCTGTTATGATTCTTCTGGTGTATCCCACCCTGTTATGATTCTATGTGGTTACGTTCCCTGTTTGATCTCTGTGAGCCACCTGTTATGATTTATAGTGGTACGTTCCCTGTTATGATTCTTTGGTGACGCCCCCCTGTTATGATTCTATAGTGGTACGTTCCCTGTTATGATTCTTCTGGTGTAGCCCACCCCTGTTATGATTCTATAGTGGTACGTTCCCTGTTATGATTCTTCTGTGTACGCCACCCTGTTATGATCTATAGTGGTACGTTCCCCTGTTATGATTCTTTGTACCCACCCTTTATGATTCTATAGTGGTACATTCCCCTGTTATGATTCTTTGGGTACCCCACCCTGTTATGATTCTATAGTGGTACGTTCCCCTGTTATGATTCTTCTGGTGTACGCCCACCCCTGTTATGATTCTATAGGTACTTCCCCTGTTATGATTCTTCTGGTTAGCCCACCCCTGTTATGATTCTATAGTGGTACGTTCCCCTGTTATGATTCTTCTGGTGTACCCACCCTGTTATGATTCTATAGTGGTATATCGGTCCACCCTGTTATGATTTATAGTGGTACTTCCCCTGTTATGATTCTTCTGTGTAGCCACCCCTGTTATGATTCTATAGTGGTACGTTCCCTGTTATGATTCTTCTGGTGTACGCCACCCCTGTTATGATTCTATAGTGGTATTCCCCTGTTATGATTCTCTGGTGACGCCACCCCTGTTATGATTCTATAGTGGTACTTCCCCTGTTATGATTCTTCTGGTGACGCCACCCCTGTTATGATTCTATAGTGGTACGTTCCCTGTTATGATTCTTCTGTGTACGCCACCCTGTTATGATTCTATAGTGGTACGTTCCCCTGTTATGATTCTTCTGGTGTACGCCACCCCTGTTATGATCTATAGTGGTACGTTCCCTGTTATGATTCTTCTGGTGTACCCCACCCCTGTTATGATTCTATAGTGGTACGTCCCCTGTTATGATTCTCTGGTGACGCCACCCCTGTTATGATTCTATAGTGGTACTTCCCCTGTTATGATTCTTTGTTAGGTCCCTGTTATGATTCTTCTGTGTACGCCCACCCTGTTATGATTCTATAGTGGTACTTCCCTTTATGATTCTTCTGTGTACGCCCACCCTGTTATGATTCTATAGTGGTACGTTCCCCTGTTATGATTCTTCTGGTGTACGCCCACCCCTGTTATGATTCTTTGGTGCACGGACACCCCTGTTATGATTCTTCTGGTGTACGGCCACCCCTGTTATGATTCTATAGTGGTACGTTCCCCTGTTATGATTCTTCTGGTGTACGGCCACCCCTGTTATGATTCTATAGTGGTACGTTCCCCTGTTATGATTCTTCTGGTGTACGGACACCCCTGTTATGATTTTATAGTGGTACGTTCCCCTGTTATGATTCTTCTGGTGTACGCACCCCTGTTATGATTCTTTGGTGTCCCTGTTATGATTCTTCTGGTGTACGCCACCCCTTTTAAGATTCTATAGTGGTACGTTCCCCTGTTATGATTCTTCGGTGTACGGCACCCCTGTTATGATTCTATAGGGGTTTACGTTCCCTGTTATGATTCTTCTGGTGTACGCCCACCCCTGTTATGATTCTTTGGTGTAACGAAAACCCTGTTATGTTTTCTTTGGTGTACGGCCACCCCTGTTATGATTCTATAGTGGTACGTTCCCCTTTTTATGATTTTTCCTGGTGTACGGACACCCCTGTTATGATTCTATAGTGGTAGTTCCCTGTTGATTCTTCGGTGTACGGCACCCTGTTTGATCTAAGTGGTACGTTCCCTTTATGATTCTTCTGGTGTACGCCCACCCCTGTTATGTTTCCTATAGTGGAAAAAACGTCCCCCTGTTATGATTCTTCTGGTGAGGGCCACCCCTGTTATGTTTTCTATAGTGGTACTTCCCCTGTTATGTTTACTTCTAGTGACGCCCCCCCTGTTATGATCTATAGTGGTACGTTCCCCTGTTATGATTCTTCTGGTGTACGCCCACCCCTGTTATGATTCTATAGTGGTACGTTCCCCTGTTATGATTCTTCTGGTGTACCCCCCCTTTATATTCTTTGGTGTAACGGGGAACACCCCTGTTATGATTCTTTGGTGTACGGCCACCCTGTTATGATTCTATAGTGGTACGTTCCCCTGTTATGATTCTTCTGGTGTACCCCCCCCTGTTATGATTCAAAAGGGGTTTCCCCTGTTTATTCTTCGGGGTGACCCCACCCTTTTTATGATTCTTTTTGGGTTTTTTTTAAACGTGCCCCACCCCTGTTTATGATTCTAAGTAAAACTTTCCCTGTTATGTTCTTCTGTAGGGCCACCCCTTTTAAAAAAAATGATTCAATAGTGGTACGTTCCCCTTTATATTCTTCTGGTGACCCACCCCTGTTATGATTTTTAAAGGGTATTCCCCCTTTATATTCTCTGGGGGCCCCCCCAACCCCTTTATGTTTCTTAGGGGTACGTTCCCCTGTTATGATTCTCTTGACCCCCCCCCTTTTTATAAATTCTATAGTGGTACTTTCCCCTTTATGTTTCTTGGTGTACCCACCCCTGTTATGTTTTCTATAGGGTACTTTCCCGTTATGTTTCTCTGGTGTACGCCCACCCCGTATGATTCATAGTGGTACTTTCCCTGTTATGATTCTCGGTGACCCCACCCCGTTATGATTCTATAGGGGTTCGGCCCCCCTGTTATGATTTTTGGGGTACGCCCCCTTTTATTTTTTTTGGTGAGGGGCCACCCCTTTTATGATTCATAGGGGTAGTCCCCTTTATGTTTCTTCTGGGTACCCCACCCCCTTTTATTTTCTAAGGGGTACTTCCCCTTTTATTTTCTTCTGGTGCCCCCCACCCCTTTTTAGATCTATAGGGACGACCCCCTGTTAGATTCTCGGTTCCCCCCCCACCCCTTTATGATTCTAATGGCTTCCCCTGTTATGATTCTTTGGGTTCCCCACCCCGAAATTCTATTGTACGTTCCCCTTTTATGATTTTTTCGGGTTAAAGCCACCCTGTTATGATTTAAGGACTTCCCCTTTAGATTTTTTGGGTTTACCCCCCCTGTTATGATTCTATAGGGGTAGTTCCCCTTTATGATTCTTCTGGGAACCCCACCCCTGTTATGATTCTTTTTGGTTTTTTTTAACCGGCCCACCCCTGTTATGATTCTATAGTGGTACGTTCCCCTGTTATATTTTTCAAGGTTTTGGGGCGGCCCCCCCTTTTATGATTCTATATGGACGTTCCCCTTTTATGTTTCTTCTGGTGAGGGCCCCCCTGTTATATTCTATAGGTAGTTCCCCTGTTAGATTCTCTTTTTGCGCCCCCCCCTGTTTTGATTCAAAATTTAGTTTTTTAACCGGGCCCCACCCCTTTTGATTCTATAGGGGTACTTCCCCCTTTTTTATGATTCTTTTTTACCCACCCCTTTAGATTCTATAGGGGTACGTTCCCTTATGTTCTTCTGGTGTACGCCCCCCCTGTTTTTGATTTTTTGTTTTCCGCCCCCTGTTTATATTCTTGGGGAGGGACCCCTGTTAGATTTTTGTGTATTCCCCCTTTAAATGATTCTTTTGGAAATTTAGTTTTGGTACTTCCCCTGTTATGATTTTTTGGGTGTAGGGGCCCCCCTTTATGTTTCTATATGGTACTTCCCCTTTTATGATTCTTCGGGTTACCCCACCCCTGTTATATTCTTTGGTACCCCCTGTTATGTTTCTTCTGGTTCCCCCCCCCTTTTTATATTCTATAGTGGTCTTCCCCGTTATGATTTTTTTATAGGACACCCCTGTTTATCAAAGGGGAAAATTTTGGGTAGGGCCCCCCTGTTATATTCTTTGGGGGACGCCCCCCTGTTATGATTCTCGGTTTTTAAAACCCCCCCTGTTATTTTCATAGGGGTAGCCCCCCTTTTTGATTCTTCTGGTGACCCCACCCCTGTTATGATTCTTCTGGTCGCTTTTTGACCACCCCATGTATGATCTTAGTTACTTCCCCTGTTAAGATTCTTCTGGTGTAGGGCCCACCCCTGTTATGATTCTATAGTGGTACGTTCCCGTTGTTTTTGTTCCTGTTGATACGGACGCCCCTGTTATAAATTCTTTGGTTCACCCCTTTTATGATTCTTCTGGTGTACGGAACACCCTGTTATGATTCTTCTGGTGACGGCCACCCCTGTTATGATTCTATAGTGGTACGTTCCCTGTTATGATTCTTCTTGGTGTACGCCCCCCGTATGATTCATGGAGGCCCCCCTGTTATGATTCTTTGGTGGTACGCCCCTGTTATGATTCTTAGTGGGCCCCCTGTTTTGATTTTTTGGGTTTAGGGCCCCCCTGTTATGATTCTTCTGGTGTACCCACCCTGTTATGATTCTTTGGTTGGCCCCCCGGGTTATGATTCTTTGGTAGGGCACCCTTTTTGATTCTATAGGGGTAGTTCCCCTTTATGATTTTGGGGGGCCCCCCTGTTATTTTCTTTGGTGTAAGGGCCATTTTTTTTGGGTACGCCCCCTTTTATTTTGGGGGGCCCCTTTTTTTTTTGGGCCCCCCCCTGTTATGATCTTTGGTACCCCCCCCTTTTATGTTCAAATAGGGGTATTTTCTGTTAGATTCCTTCTAGTGACCCCCCCTGTTTTTTTTTCCCCGTTATTTTTTCTTTGGTGACGCCCCCCCTGTTATTTTCTTGTGGACTTTTTGGAAATTTTTTGTAGGATTTTTCTTTATGTTCTTTTTTTCCTTTTTTTTTTTCCCCCCCCCTTTATATTTTCTTGTGGAACCCCTGTTATGATTCTTCTGGTGAAACCCCCCCTTTATGATTCTATGGGTCCCCCTGTTTATTTTTTTTGGGTCGGAACCCCGTTATGACTTTGGGTACCCCCGTTATGATTTTTCTGGTGTAGCCCACCCCGTTATGTTCTTAGTGGTACGCCCCCCTGTTTTTTTTTGGGGTACCCCCTTTAATGATTCTTTTAGCCCCGGGGAGTTTTTTCTTGGGGTCTTCCCCCCTTTTTTTTGGATTTTTTGGGGGGTTTCCCCGGATTTCTTTTTCCTTTTTTTTTCCCCTTTGGGAAACCCCTTTTTTTTGGGGCACCCCTTATGATTCTTGGTGTCCCCCCTTTGTTTTTTTTCCCCCTGTTAGCTTTGGGAATTTTTTTTTTTTTTAAAAATTTTTTTTGGGGTTCCCCCCCCTTTTATTTTTTTGTACGGCCCCCCCTGTTATTTCAATTTTCTTTTTTTTTTTGGGGGGGCCCCCCCCTTTTGTTTATGGGGTTTTCCCTTTTTTTTTTTTTAGCCCCGGCCCCTTTTTTTTTTGGTGACGCTTTATAAAATCAAAAAGGGGTTTCTTTACCCAAAGCTTAACAGGGGAACCCCTATGTCTAAAGGGTGGTTTGGGAAAAAAACAGGGGGTTTTTTTTGGGTTTTTCCGCCCCCAAAATTTTTCGGGGTGGGGCCCCCCCGAAAAAATTCTGGGAACGACCATATAAATTTTCCGGGTGGCCGCACCGTAAAGGGGGGACACGAAATTAAAGGGGGTTTCCCCAAAGCTGAGGGAACGTCCATATGGAATCTAAAGGGGGGGGCCCAAACAGAAGAAAAAAAGGGAAAGGTACCCTTAGAAA
Source organism: Allobates femoralis (assembly GCA_033576535.1). Classification (NCBI taxonomy): domain Eukaryota; kingdom Metazoa; phylum Chordata; class Amphibia; order Anura; family Aromobatidae; genus Allobates; species Allobates femoralis. The sequence goes on from JARQOC010000002.1 coordinate 598,752,127, forward strand.
AAAAGGGGTCCGCCCCCTTTTAAAAACCTTTACGGGGGCCCCAAAAAATCAAAAAGGGGGGCCCGTAACCCTTGCCCAGGGGGTTTCCCGGGAACACCCAAAATCCCCTTTTTGGGGGGGTTTCCGTCCCCGGATTTTCGGGGGACCCCTTAGTCTAAGGGTTTCTTTCCCCCAAAGTCAAAAAGGGGGAAACCAAAATCAAAAAAGGGGTCGAAACCCCAGAAAAATTTAAAAAGGGGGAAGTCCCCAAATAAAATCAAAAGGGTTGGGCCGTACACCAGAAGAAAAAAAGGGGGAAACGTACCACTATAGAATTAACAGGGGGGGCCCCAAGAAAAAATAAAAAGGGGAAACACAAAATTAACAGGGGTGGGCCTCCAGAAGAATCATAAAAGGGAAACTTTACCACTTAAAATCTAACGGGGGGGCCGCCAAAAAATCTAACGGGGGGGGGGGGCCCCCAAAAGAACAAAAAAAGGGGCGTACCATATAGAATATAACAGGGGGCGTACACAGAGAAATAACAGGGAAGTACCTATAGAATCATACAGGGGTGGCCGTACACCAGAAGAATCATAACAGGGGTCCGTACCAGAAGAATCATAACAGGGGTGGCCGTAACCAGAAGAATCATAACAGGGAACGTACCACTATAGAATCTAACAGGGGTGGCGTACACCAGAAGAATCATAACAGGGGAACGTACCACTATAGAATCATAACAGGGGTGGCGTACACCAGAAGAATCATAACAGGGTGTGTACCACAAGAATCATAACAGGGGTTGGAACACGCTACCACTATAGAATCATAACAGGGTGGGCGTACACCAGAAGAATCATAACAGGGGAACGTACCACTATAGAATCATAACAGGGGTGGCCGTACACCAGAAGAATCATAACAGGGGCGTACCAAGATCTAACAGGGTGGCGTCAAGAAGAATCATAACAGAGGGAACGTACCACTATAGATCAATAACAGGGGTGGCAGTACACCAGAAGAATCATAACAGGGGAACGTACCACTATTAGAATCATAACAGGGGTGGTCGTACACCAGAAGAATCATAACAGGGGGACGTACCACTATAGAATCATAACAGGGGTGTCGTACACCAGAAGAATCATAACAGGGGAACGTACCACTATAGAATCATAACAGGGGTGGCCGTACACAGAAGAATCATAACAGGGGATCGTACACCAAAGAATCATAACAGGGGTGGCGTACACCAGAAGAATCATAACAGGGAACGTACCACTATAGAATCATACAGGGGTGGTCGTACACCAGAAAAATTTCATAACGGGGGGCCGTAACCAAAGAATCATAACAGGGGTGGGCCGTACACCAGAAGAATCATAACAGGGGAACTACCACTATAGAATCATAAAGGGGGGGCCGACAAGAAAAATCAAAACGGGGAAAAGTACCCTCCCCTTTAGAATCATAACAGGGGGGGGCGTACACCGAAGAACAACGGGGGGAAATCCCACTTAGAATCTAACAGGGGGGGCCGTCAAGAAGAAATAACAGAGGCGACCACTAAGAATAAAGGGGGGGGCCCGTCCCACTTAGAATCATAACAGGGGTGGCTACACCAGAAGAACTAAAGGGAAGTCACTATAGAATCATAACGGGGGTGGCCGACACCAGAAGAATCTAAAAAAGGGGGGTGTCCGTACACCAGAAGAATCAAACAGGGGAACCCCACATAGAATCTAAAGGGGTTTTGGGGGGACCCCAGAAGAATCATAACGGGGGGCTACCAAAGAATATAACAGGGGGGGGCGTACACAGA
>JARQOC010000002.1:598754030-598782267 GCA_033576535.1 Allobates femoralis
CTCCTTATCTCTACAATTTCTAATGTCTTTCTAAAAGCTTACAGGGGAAAAGCGGGGGGTAGAAACATGGGGGACCCCTTCCCTGAATGCAGCAGACACGCTGCATTCAGTTAGCATTGCACCATTTTATACTCCCATATTTGTCCAAATAGCGAGTCCAATGTTAATCAATTAGTGATAGGCTCTGCCCACAAACATCCGGCTATAAAAGGAGTCTTTCAGGGGCAGGGCGGGAGAGCTTTTTCCGTGTTTTCACTGTATAAAACACCTTGCTGTGCCCCACAGAGAGACCCCAACATTCAATCTGCTCTCACTGGGGGGGGGGGGGGGGCAGCTCACTTTGTGTACTGAAGGGAGCTTTCAATATGTGTCAGATCGAGAACGATAGACACATCACTCATGAGCACCAGGGATGCGCTCAGAGAAAGCAGTATCACAAATACTGTACTATGTGAGCAATGAATAATAACAATTACACTCGGTCATCACTAGTGCCGATCTGTGGCTTGGGATCTACATGTGGCTCCCAGGCCCGTTATGTGCAACTTGTGACCGTTTTCCAGCTTGGTAAATTAGCTCCTGGTCTAGCCAACAGCTATGAAGAGCAGGTAACCTTTGTGAGTAGAAGAGAAGATGGGTTAAGGGGAACCCCGGGATCTTGGAGTACTGCCTTGGGGGCTCTGGGGGCAACGTTTGTGTCCGGTGAGAAAAATCTCCCCAAAAAGCCGGATGCCGGATTTTCCCAGATTGTCCCGGCAATCCAGTTCTCCTTAACATGGGAGCCTATGGGGCCGATATGCCCAGGTCCGGGCGAATCCGGGAACCGGATACCGGCGGCTGCACGCCACTGTTGTTTCAGGACCGCAGCTAGCTCCATGCTAGCCGCAATCTTGAAAAAAAAAAAAATCAGCGGCTGCAATTACAGCCATCCGGCTGCACACTGGACCGGAGGGCACATTTGGCCCTCCGGTTCTGTGTGCTGATCCGGTCCGGGGCTGTCAGGTTCATGCCCGACAGCCCCGGACCGGACCTTGCCGTGGTGTGAAGCCAGCCTTAAGGCTGGTTTTACACTTGCGCTTTTTTTCAATCAGGCAAGATCAGGTTTTTCAGAAAAAACCTGTTCCTTCCAGGATCCAGTTTTTTGCCCATTCACTTTAACAGTGTCAGGAAGCAACCTGAAGCAATAGGATTCCACATGACATCATTAAAGTGAATGGACAAAAAAAAAAACCTGAACCCTGGAAGGAACAGGTTTTTGCTGAAAAACCTGATCTTGTCTGAATGAAAAAAACAAAAACATAAGTGTAAAACTAGCCCAAGATGGGTGTTCCTACTGTCAAAATTTCCTTTAAATGGATCATATTTGGGCAGCATGGTGGCTCAGTGATTAGCACTATTACTTTGCAGCGCTGGAGTCCTGGGATCAAATCCCACCAAGGACATCATCTGTAAGGAGTTTGTATGTTCTCCCGGTGTTTGCGTGGGTTTCCTCCGGGTTCTCTGGTTTCCTCCCACACTCCAAAGACATCTGTAAAGTGTTGTGGAATTAATAGCCACATAAGTGAACTAAAATAAATGTTGGTTAACGAGCTGGTGATCTGTCATTTCAGGCTACCTTCCCACAATGAGGACTGGGGAGTTTTTGATGTTGCAGCATTTATGCACTAAAATGGGTATATAAACAAGTTCAGTGCTTGTAGCAGAAAAATCGGCAAATACTGATGTATTGGCAGGAAAAACGCAGTAAAAAAACAGGCATTTTTCAGGCCTTATTTTCCTCATTCATTAGTATTCATTAGTAAAACTGTGAAAGAATTGACATGCTACAAATATATCTGAAACAAGAATTAAAAAGCACCATGTGCAAAAAACTCCACGAACCTCATTCACTTTGCTGGCACTAGGAACTCAGTCATGGGTTGTAACAAATCTGTGCAAGAAAAGTGACCAAACCAGGGCACTCACAGGGGTTTTCATGTAAAATAAACAAGGAAGAAAGAAAAAAAAAGAGAGCCACACACCAGAAGAGTCTGTTTATTTTGCATAAACGAAAAATGTGTCAGTTAGGATATAGCGGGAGGAAATGGGTGAACATACACACATAGGCCAGACGACGGGCAAAGCCGCGCCAAACGACCGATATCTACATGCACCAGTTTCCTCCCGCTACATCCTAGCTGACAGTTTTAATGAGAAATAATGATAGAAGACACTTTTGGCGAGTGGCACTCTATTCCTTATATTTTTACTGGTCTGGTTTTTAACTTTTCATACTGAGCATCACCTATTGTCAATGGTGCAGAGCGACTGTGTTCTGATCTGTGATCTCTGTCCCTTTTTGGCATGTTATGCTTTATATTAAGCTGCACCTCCGACCCCATTTTACTGAAGACTGCCGGGATATGAATATTCACATGTCACCGGTAGCAAGACAGCACGATCATTAAAAACAGCAGGCAGATACAGACAGCAGAGGCAGGCGGAGGGGCTGCAGCAGAGCCTAGGACCCTACCCACAGTCCTGCCCCAATGTATGGAAAGCTTATTACACCTAAACTTCAAATGTGGATCAGAATAAGAACTTCTTCACTAAAAGGCATCTATTGAATCCATCACAGCACCATTATAGGCCATACCTTTACATGCAAAATTATTATTTATTATTTTTTATTTATATAACGCCATTAAATTCCATGGCACTTTACAAGTGGAATGGGCAAACAAAGACAAGAACAGTATATATCGACAATCAAGTCATAATCATGCTGTCTTTAATCCCAGGGTGCATACTCACGATCAGAGAATGCAGTGTATTATCGCTGCGTCAAACTCTGCGTTGGACAGTACCAGCATAGCGGATGGGATTTCAAGAAGTCCAATGCTCACTATGCTTCTCCTCACTGCACCGGTATTTCAGCAGTGGTGCGGGTTACTGCGCTCCTATGTCTCAGCAGCTTGTTAACTTAATACTGTGGAATCGGAAGCGATCACCAACGGGTGAATTCAGGGAAAAACGTACCAAACGTTGACCGGGGGCACAGGGCAGCTGCAGTCTCGCTGCGTTCCCCCAGCGGCTTCCCACAGGTCTAGAGGCACTACATCCAACACAGCGCCTCCAGATCCTGTGCACATACCCTAAGGGATTGTATACGTTGATTTTGAGGTGTTAAAATCTGCTTGATGAGGCCACTAATTGGAAACCTAACTTTTTATCAAACCAATAATCTGAGAGAAGCATAATTTAGGCAAAGAAGCTCTTAATCCAATGATGTATCACTTAGACTATTGGATAGAGCGGTTCTGACAGTTTTGAGATTAAACATTTAGCAGAGCTTAGAAAGCTGCCTCCACCCAGACCAGGCTCAAAGTCTATAGGCAGTGAGCTGGTAATCACAGCAGGAGGCATACAAGACTCGCTGAAATGATAATCTCCTGAAGCTAAAACAAACACTCAATGTAAACAACTGCAGTGTGATGAGAGACTTCGCTGAAATCTTTGTTAAACCTTACAACATGTTGTCTTCAGATTGCATAGCAAAAACCTTGCAGACAGCTTCCTTTCAAACATTTTTGTTGCTTAACTTAAAAACCCTCTTACACATTTCATAATGTTTAGCAGGAACATAAGTGGAAGATTAAACATTTGTGTAATCAATCAGGAAAAATACACAATGGCTCAAAACCAAGAAGGACTTTTATTACACTTCTCTTCTAAAGAATGGCCTCCGTGCCACCTGCCCAAGTCACAAATTGGACAGAGAAGTCAGGGATGTACCTTGATTCACAAGAGGAATGTGTGCGCGCCCTGTGCAGTTAGTCAAGAATTTAATGTGGAAGAGCCACAGGTTAGCCACAATAAAGGTCGCCATACACACCACACTTCAATTCATTGACCATGCTGATATTGGCGGAAACAGGCAACAGTCTAAAGGCCGCTTCACACGCTAAGATATTGTTAACGATATCCTTGAAACGTCAAGGATTTGTGAGCGTTCCAACAAAACAACGATATCGTTAGTGCGTCCTTGCGTGTAAACGATGTAGGAAGGAAAAATCGTTAGAACGGTCATCACAAAAATGTGGTCCTGACCTCAAATCTATCGTTCGTCGTCCAATTAAGGAACTGTGAAGAAGCCACATCGTTCAGTGTGACACCTTTATAAACGAGCTCGTTCATATTTTCCTGTTCCTGCTGCTTTAAAAGATCGTTCAGTCCTTGCTCTCCTATTTAACTGGTGCGTTGCCGAATGGGATATCATTAACGATATCCTTGTGTGCGACAACGCACTAATGATGTCAGAACGATCACTGTCACGTGATCGTTCTAAGGATATCATTAACGATATTCTAGCGTGTGAAGCGGCCTTAACATGTATGAGGGCCTTCTGATTGTCCGTGTCACAGGTCAGGAATGAAGGATCCATCCTGATGGATTTCCAACAGCTGATCCCAAGGTTCTCCGTGAGAAGCTGCTGTCGTAGAAATCCACCAATGACCGTCATGTGCCAGGGGTGTCAGGGAAGATGGTCAATCGTTCTGACCCTCAGCTGACAGTTCCCTTATGTGTACGAGTGCCTGTACAGACACTGATGTGCACGGAGTAGATTATTTTACTGATAAGTGTGTATTCACACACGATGTTTCTAGCCATTTTCACTACTGTATTTTACAGCTGTTTTACAAAAGTGTTATGATTTTGCCAGCCGAACATAAGCATCTCCTCAATACTTCACAAAATTACCGTATATACTCGTGTATAAGCCGACCCGTGTATAAGCCGACCCCCCTACTTTTGCCCCAAAAATCTGGAAAAACCTATTGACTCGTGTATAAGCCGAGGGTGGACCCCAGCACAGTTATACAGCCCCCAGCAGTGTGGTATACAGGCCCCCCAGTGGTAGTAAACAGCAGCCCCAGTGGTAGTATACAGATTCCCCAGCAGCCCCAGTGGTAGTATACAGATTCCCCAGCAGCCCCAGTGGTAGTATACAGGAGCCCCAGCAGCCCCAGTGGTAGTATACAGATTCCCCAGCAGCCCCAGTGGTAGTATACAGGAGCCCCAGCAGCCCCAGTGGTAGTATACAGCAGCCCCAGTGGTAGTATACAGGAGCCCCAGCAGCCCCAGTGGTAGTATACAGGAGCCCCAGCAGCCCCAGTGGTAGTATACAGGAGCCCCAGCAGCCCCAGTGGTAGTATACAGGAGCCCCAGCAGCCCCAGTGGTAGTATACAGCAGCCCCAGTGGTAGTATACAGGAGCCCCAGCAGCCCCAGTGGTAGTATACAGGAGCCCCAGCAGCCCCAGTGGTAGTATACAGCAGCCCCAGGGGTACATATAGCAGCCCCCAGGGGGTACCCAGCAGCCCCCAGGGGGTACCCAGCAGCCCCCAGGGGGTACCCACAGCCCCCTGGGGGTACCAACAGCCCCCTGGGGGTACCAACAGCCCCCTGGGGGTACCAACAGCCCCCTGGGGGTACCAACAGCCCCCAGGGGGGACCAACAGCCCCCAGGGGGGACCAACAGCCCCCAGGGGGTACCCAACAGCCCCCAGGGGGTACCCAGCAGCCCCCTGGGGGTACCCAGCAGCCCCCAGGGGGTACCCAGCAGCCCCCTGGGGGTACCCAGCAGCCCCCTGGGGGTACCCAGCAGCCCCCTGGGGGTACCAACAGCCCCCAAAAGCTGGCACTGTCCCCCCTTGTAAGGCCTCCCCCCCGCTACTTATACATTACCCTCCCGGTGTTCTGATCGGCGCCGCTCCTCGGTGCTGCGTCGCCGTCTTCATCCTCCCGCGCTGGCTGCATCCAGGATCTCCGGCGGTCGCGCGATGACGTCATATCGCTGCGACCGCCGGAGAACCCGGATGGATGCAGCGAGCGCGGACGGGAGGATGAAGACGGCGACGCAGCACCGAGGAGCGGCGCCGATCAGAACACCGGGAGGGTAATGTATAAGCAGCGGGGGGGGGGGGGGGCCTTACAAGGGGGGACAGTGCCAGCTTTTGGGGGGGCCATATGCACTGCTTCCCCCTGCGCTGATTGACAGGGGGAAGCAGTGCATATATAATGAGCGGCCCCACGTGACGGGGCCGCTCATACAGCAGCCCCCCCCCGCCTCCTCCAGCCTCCACAGCCCCCACCACACAGCCCCCACCACACGGGTCTACCGTATAGACCCGTGTATAAGCCGAGGGGGGGACTTTTCAGCCCAAATTTTGGGCTGAAAAACTCGGCTTATACACGAGTATATACGGTAAACACATTAGGTTCACAAGTCACTAACTGAAGAAATTGTTGGGGCTCCATTTACAGAAATTCTCTTTTTTTTTTTTTTTCTTTTTACATGTTTGGATTAAATTCAAAGCGATCCTCCAATTTTACAATAAAGTTTAACATTAGTTATAGAATGGTTGGCAAATGTATCTGCCCGACAGATGTTATGATGGAGATCCTTTTTCTTTAACCTCGGTTTGCCTCCAGTTCCTCAGCCTATCCTGTAGTCAGACCTGTCCCCTCCTGTCAGACAGACTAGCGCTCGCTAAGGCCATGAGCACACATTCAGTATTTTAGAAGTTTTTTACCTCAGGATTTGTAGCCAAAACCAGGAGTGGATAATTAAATACAGAAGTGGTGCAGGTGTTTCTATAAGGGCCACGTCACACACACAGATATCTGTGCAGAGATTGGTCACAGATCTCTGATTGCAGTGAAATCATAGACACATTGTTCTATTTTGTGGCTGTGTACAAGTGTAACAATGTGTCCATGATTTCACTGCAACCAGAGATCTGCAAACAATCTCTGCACAGATATCTGTGTGTGTGACGTGGCCCTAAAGGTCCTGTCACACGCGTCAATGTCGTCAGCGATCTGATCGCTGACGACATTGACGGCTGATTGCTGGTGAGCTGTCACACAGACAGACTCACCAGCGATCAATTGACCAGTGACATCATGGAAACGATTTAAATATCGTTTCCACGATGTCCTGCTCCCGCTGCCAGCCTGCTGGAAGCGGGAGCAGGCTGGTCTCCAAGGTACACTGCGGGTAACTAGGCAGCGCGCGCTGCCTAGATACCCGACGTGTACCTTAGTTACCAGCCTCCTCCGCTCACCCGGTGAGCGGAGGAGGCTGGTAACTAAGGTACACAGTCGGGTATCTAGGCAGCGCGCGCTGCCTAGTTACCCGACGTGTACCTTAGTTACCAGCCTCCTCCGCTCACCGGGTGAGCGGAGGAGGCTGGTAACTAAGGTACACGTCGGGTATCTAGGCAGCGCGCGCTGCCTAGTTACCCGCAGTGTACCTTGGATACCAGCTCCCAGCGCTTCTGAGAGGCGCTGGGAGCTGGAATATCGCTAGTCCCGGTGTCACACGCAGCGATGCTGCGTGTCCACCGGGCGACAATCGCCAGGTTTTAGGACTGATTCTAAAACCTGGCGATCATCAACCAGCGATTTATCGCTGGTTGATTCACTATGTCACACGCGTCAATATCGCTGCAACGTCACGTGCAGCCGATATCGTGCAGGCGATATTGACGCGTGTGACAGGCCCTTTAGACTTTTCCTCTGATTGCTCCACTCCTGGTTTTGTCTACAAATCCTGCGGTAAAAAAACTCAAATACTGAACGTGTGCACGTGGCCTAACAATGTCAATCCCGCTTGTGTATTCCCCTACAGGTCCTGTGCACCAGGTTGCTAGTGAAGCTTTAACTCCACCAGAAATTGACAACAGTGGCATGGACACAAAGACCATATATTCCTAAGGTAAAACCATAAACAAAACTGCGACTTTTCAATGCCTCTCTACAACACAGTGATCACTGAGCGCTGTGTAATAGACAGAAACAGTAATAAATCACTTCTGTCTTCTTTGCATAGTTTCCAGCTGTGTCTAACAGCCGTGCACCAAACCAGCTCATGCTAAATAGCATGATCTTTTAAGGGAAACAGTCATGTCCTTTTTGGTTATTAACCCCCCCCCCCCCCCCCCACCAATGCCATTTAGATCAGGTACTGTGCTTTAGTAACCATTTATCCCATAAAAGCATTTTAGATACTTTGATGTTTTTATTATCTAGCTGAGAACAGTCAGTCAGTCATCCGGGCGGTTAGCAGACATGTCAATCAACTGCAGACAAGCCAAAATTCAGCTAATTATTATTATTATTTATTTATATAGCGCCATTGGGTTCCATGGCGCTTTACATGAGGATGAGGGAGACAAGAACAAGTACACTAAATCTAGGCGATCAGGACGTACAGGTACAGGAGGGGCAGGGACCCTGTCCACGAGGGCTCACAGTCTAATGAACTGGGATGTCATGACCACGTGATTTATGGGCAGAACAAAGTCTATATTCTACATTTGTAAGGCCTGCTTAGCTCCGCCCATTATTGTCACATGGTCATAAAAAGCACAGGTCCTTCTACAGAAACTTAGATTAATTTTGGCAATGTTTTCAGTGGTTTGACACATCTGCTGACTGCCCACATGACCGTTAAGGCTGCTTTCACATTATGATTTTTTTCCTGTCCATGGTATCCTACTTTTTGTAGGATCCCACGGACCTGATCGGACACCGCAGTGGGTGACCTATTCTGTGTCTGGGTCCATGATTATCTCAGATCCAAACACAGAAAGCGCTGTGCAGAGTAATTTCACTTCCGCAATGTATATATACACACTGCAAAAAGTGAAATTTAGTAAAATCAAGTATTAAAAAAAAAAAACAAAACACACAAAAAACAATAAACAAAATCAATCCTCACCTGTCCCGTGATCCACTGCCGTCAGCATCTAGCTCCGGATGCTGAAAGGACCTGGCTGGGCAGGGCTACCTGCTCAGCATCATCAGTCACGACCGGTTACCGCGGTAACTGGTCAAGTGACTGAAGTCAGGGCAGGTCATGTACATCCAGAGATGCCGACGGCACTGGATCACTGGACAGGTGAGTATCGATTTTTTTTATTTTTAACACTTGATTTTACTTAAATTTCACTTCCGCAATGTATATATACATTGCGGAAGTGAAATTAGCTGGAGAGGAGGAGTTTTAGTGTAGTGAGCATTCTCAGTACACTAAAATCAGGTCCGAGAAAGCATCTGATGTTTTCTCGGACTGTGCTCCATAGGCCTCATGTTATGAGCCACGGGTCATGTCGGATCTGATTCGGTCCGATTTAATCCGCTGTGCCCAAAATCGGAGCAGTCTCCGATTTTGGGTACAGCGCAAAAAAAAAAAAAAAAAAAAAAAATCTGACCAAAACGTATCTGACAAAAATTGGATTCCACTAAGGGCAAATCTGATCAGATCCGTGCCCATAGGCTAACATGGTGGGCAAATTACAATGGACAGCCACGGATCCCAAAAAATCGTAATGTGAAAGCACCCTTAGATGTGTTCATTAGATAGTGTTACTGTTTGGTAGCTAAAGTGCTTTTTTGGGGGGTGGTTTAATAACAAAAATAAATAAATAAATAAATAAAAAAAAAAAGCACATGACATCTTCCATTTGACCCTCTGCCATGTTTTTTTTTACAACATTATATATACTGTGTCTTTCAGATTATAAAACGCACTTTTGTTTGGGGGATAAGTGGGAGTGCATCTTCTAATCCGAATCTACTCTTTGGGGGGGGGGAAAGGGGAAGGAACTGGAGCAGTGTCCGGGGGCTGGAGGAGCCTGGCTGCAGAGACAGCGGAAGGTCACGTGCTCCCGCTCATTTAATATGCACTGCATCCACCAATGTCCACCTCTCAGTGCTGAAGTTTCGCTGGGAGATGGACGGGGGAGGGGATGGGGGAAGGGGGGGGGGGACGGGGGGGACAGTGCATATTGTGTGAGCCCGCTGTCACCCCCTCCATTGTACATATGCCCTCCCCCCCACGTCCTGATGTCACCCCTCCCCCAGTCACTTTTCTATGTCCCAATGCTGGCGAGCAGCAAGTAAAATAAAAAAAGCTGATCACTTACCCTCCAGCAATCTGTGCTCACAGCATCATCACCAGCTCCCCATCTCTATGCTGCCCGACATCTCCCGATCATGTAATCGGGGGCCCACAGCAATGACGACTTCGCTGTGGGCCCGGTCAGGATGTGGGTCCATATACACAATGGAGAGGGGGAGTGCAGGACAGGGGAGGGGCATAGCCACGATGAGGGGCAATGTACCATCACTGGGGGCCATGTGCAGGATGGGGGCCATGTACAGTCACTGTGGTCATATGCAGGATGGGGGGGGGGGGAGGGGTCATAGCCAGGATGAGGGGCAATGTACCATCACTTGGGGCTATGAACAGTCACTGGGTTCTTACCCAGCATGGGGGGGGGGCCCACATACTAGGGTGAGGGGAATATATATTCCAAGATGGGGTATGGGTACGTGTGTATAATATTATTTATTATACACAAACACACACACACACACACACACACACACACACACACACACACGGATGAAGAACATTATACTGATTGTAAGATGGTCACTGGCATCATAAGACAGACCCCATTTAAAGGGAACCTGTCGGGTGGTTTATGCCCCCCCCCAGCTATCACTATCTGTACCTGTAGCTTTATAATACTATTCTAATCATCCCTGTCTGAGCTCATAGTGTAATGCTAAAGGTGAAAAAAAAAAAGCACACACTTACGGTACATTTCAGTCTACACTGTGGAGGAGGGGGACTGTCTGGCAGGATAATAGTTAGCTCACTATTAACTTGCATGGCTAAAGGACCTGTGTGATGTCATGATCATGTGACCATAGTGGGCGGAGCTAAGCAAGCAAACCTATGTTATGGGGACTTAGCTCCGGCTATTGTAGTCACATGGTTATGACATCACATCGGGTCTCTCAACATGTTCTAACATAAGGCTGAAATGTTAACTATTAACCTGCCAGACAGTCTCCGTCCTCAAACTGGCGACTGACTGCCTCATTACATAAGGGAATGTAAGTGTATAAATAAATGCTTTTCTTTCACATCACACTATGAGCTCAGACAGGGATGATTAGACTGGTATTATAAAGCTGCAGCTACAGACAGTGATAACTGTGGGCTATAAACTAGCTGACAGGTTCCCTTTAACATTAAAAAAATGTTTTCTCCTTTCCTTCACCAAATGTGGGGGTGCGTCTTATAATCAGGGGCGTCTTATAAGGTGAAAAATATGGTAATTTACAATAAAGAGAGGGCACAGCCAGGTGCTGTAATCTTACTTTGCTTGATTGTTGTGGAACTTCAGGACTTATATTTTGAACAAACTAATTTTTCATTGGCATAATTTTGGGCACATTCACATCAACTTTTGTTGCATACACCCAGCCATGGGACCACCACTAGCACCAGCACCACCATGGAATCGCAACAGCACAATCACCAGCAGCCGTCACACCGAGTCACTTCTCAGGTCTGGAGATCACTTTTTACATGCTACCTGTATTCTGCAGTTAGATATGATTACCGCTATAGCAAATTACTGTAATATAGCTTTTTTTTTTTTTTTTTTTTAAACAATCTTTTACAGCAGAAAACAATTTTTCAACAAATCTTATTTTGGCAGGATCATCATACTACAGATGGCTATGAAGTTTTTGATTTTTTTGGTTTGCAGGGCTGTATGAGAGCTTGTTTTTCGTTAACAAGCGTTAGTTTTCCCTGGCATTATACTTGGGTGCAGACGACTTTGACAATACTTTGTTTATCCTGTCTGACAAAACAATTATTTCAATTAGGATTTTTTTAAAACCCAAAGAGGACCTGTCCGCACATTAAAGGGAACCTGTCACCTGATTTTAAGCCCCTACACTATCTCTAGCTGTCCCTACACCTTCCTAGCAGCTCCCTATCTATCCCTTTCTCATCTAAAGTGGCCCTATGAAACATGTGTAAATGAAGTATAAACTTACTGCAGTCCCCGTGGTTGAGGGACTGGGAAGGCGTGGCCACGCTTCCTTCCTCACACCTCTGTGTTGTAATGCACGCCCCGCTGGGCGGCATTATTCTGGGTCCTCTCTGCCCCTGGATTTGGAATCTCCCGCCCTCTGTGTACTTCTATGCACCGACCGGGTGTCACATCCGGCGCCGTGCATTATGGGGCCGGTCACGTGATCGGCCCCAGTGCATTATGGGCTTGATCACGTGATCGGCCCGGCTCCGCGCATGCGCAATGCGCCTTTTGAAGCCGGGCCGATCACGTGATCAAGCCCATAATGCACTGGGGCCTATCACGTGACCGGCCCCATAATGTACCGCGCTGGATGTGACGCCCGGCCGATGCATAGAAGTACACAGAGGGCAGGAGATTCCAATTAATGGGGCAGAGAGGACCCAGAATAATCTCGCCCAGTGGGGCGTGCATTACAGCACGGAGGTGTGAGGAAGGCAGCGTGGGCACGCCTACCCAGTCCCCCAACCACGGGGACTGCAGTAAGTTTATACTTATTTTACAAATGTTTAATAGGGACACTTTAGATAAGAAAGGGATAGATAGGGAGCTGCTAGGAAGGTGTAGGGACAGCTAGAGATAGTGTAGGGGCTTAAAATAAGGTGACAGGTTCCCTTTAAAACTGTCTAGTTTGTGCTAATATTTTATTCCTGGTATCCCCCGGATAGCTATTCTAGTTTGTTAAATGCATAATTCCGTTTGGTAAAGGGGCCTTTATTTTAGTGCTAATTGCTATGGACTTCACTAAGGAGGCGTGGATCACAGGGTAATAATGCAGAGTAGTCGCCTAAAGACATGACATGTAGAAATCTGTGAGCCATGCCCCATTGTAAAAAGACTACGGGTATGTGCACACGATCCAGAGGTGCAGCGTGCTAGATGCAGTACCTCCGGACCTGCGGGAACCTGCCGGTAAGGGCAGGGAAATTGCAACCGCCTGGTACTCACCATCTGTGTCCAGTGCAGGGCAGCTTCACCCTGCATTCACCCGATAGAGACCACTTCCAACTCAGCAGCATTAAATTTACATGACGCGGAAGTCCGGTAACCTGCACCGTAGCCGAAATAACGCTGCGGTCGGGTGAAGCATAATGGGCACGGGATTTCTTGAAATCCCATCCACTATGCTGGTACTTTACAACACAGCGTTTTGGTTTTGTATGCATCTGCAATACGCCGTGTCCAAAACACTGTGTTCCCCGATCGTGAATACGTACCCTGAGAATTAGCTCCAAGTAAGAAGGTCCAGTTCTCTGGAAGAGTGTTGGGCAGTGTTCCCTACTCCAGTCCTCAGCAGCATGTGCACGTTTTCAAGATTTCCTTAGTATTGCTAATTTGATGACTCCAACACCTGTGCAAAGCTAAGAAAATCCTGAAAACCTGCACATGCTCCTGAGGAAAGGAGTTGAGGAACACTTGTGTAGAGGATCTAGACAAAAAAAAAAAAAAAAATGGGGAGCAGCAGTATGAGATAAGAGAATATAGTGTCCACTATTATTTTTTTGCACATTTTTCTTCCATATATTTTGCAATATTGCAAAGAGGCCTGAATATGCAATTGTTTGATTGCACTTATTTAGCGAGGTGAGCAGCTAACCGCTGTAGAAAAATCAATGACCTGAATAGAGCTGGTTGGAATTTCAAGAGTTAAAGGGAACCTGTCAGGTGGTTTATGCCTCCCCCAGCTATCACTGTCTGTAGCTGCAGCTTTAGGGTATGTGCACATTGGACGGTTCTGCATCTTTGCAGACCGTCCTAAAACCGGTGTAGAATTGCAGAAACTGAGTTTTCTGACCTCAGCAGTGTCCATCGTTTTTTTAGCGTTTTTTGAGCGGTTTTATAGCGTTTATACAGCGTTTTGTCGGCGGTTTTATGGCGTTTTTAAGACTGTTTTTTGTGCACTTGTAAGCTAGAACTGCTGGAAAAACGCTCAAAAGAAGTCACTTGCTCTATCTTTGAAAACCGGTGAATAAACTGGAAAGTAGGGCTGGGTGATTTTGGAAAAAATCAAAATCTCGATTTTATTTAAACCTATGGACGATTTTCGATTTAAATCTCGATTTTTTTTTCTATTTTTTTTTGCTTTTCCTTGATGAATAAAGAGGGGGCCCCCGTGACCCTGTGACAGAGGAGAGGAGGGTAACTGAGGGAAGCGTCCTGCTTCCCTTGGGTGTTCCCACCCCTCCTCTTGTCTGCAGCCCAGGCTCTAACCCTAGCCCTAGCCCTAACCCTAGCCCTAACACTAGCCCTAACACTAGCCCTAACACTAGCCCTAACACTAGCCCTAACACTAGCCCTAACACTAGCCCTAACACTAGCCCTAACACTAGCCCTAACACTAGCCCTAACACTAGCCCTAGGAGCCCTAGTGTATAGTATATATAGAACACTCAATATAGGTGGCAGTGCCTGCACACAGTGTACACTATATATAGAACATAACACTACATATTATAACATAACATTATATGTCGCAGCCGGTCCGCACACACTGCACGGCCTCCGGGTATCAGGCTGCAGTAGAATAGTGCTGGGGCCTAGTACATGGCGGCTCGTCCCCGGCCTCAGATAGACACCTCCCGCCCCTCCTCATGCTCACCTGCTGGTATCTACTGCTGCTCTGCACCGACATGTCAGCAGGAGATGACACGGACAGAGGCCAAATAGAGACCCGGGTACGAAGTCAGCAAGACGGCGCCATATCCCTGTCAGGGCGCCGGCGGCAAGGGGCAGGTAAGACCTGCACTGGGCTCTGACAGCTATGCCCCCCCCCCCCCGCAGCCTGCTCCTACACCCCCCCGCACACTCCGCAGCCTGCTCCTCACCACCCCCCCGCACCCTCCGCAGCCTGCTCCTCACACCCTCCGCAGCCTGCTCCTCACACCCTCCGCAGCCTGCTCCTCACACCCTCCGCAGCCTGCTCCTCACACCCTCCGCAGCCTGCTCCTCACACCCTCCGCAGCCTGCTCCTCACACCCTCCACAGCCTGCTCCTCACACCCTCCACAGCCTGCTCCTCACACCCTCCACAGCCTGCTCCTCACACCCTCCACAGCCTGCTGCTCACCCTCCACAGCCTGCTGCTCACCCTCCACAGCCTGCTGCTCACCCTCCTGCACACCCTCCACAGCCTGCTGCTCACCCTGCTGCACCCTCCACAGCCTGCTGCTCACCCTGCTGCACCCTCCACAGCCTGCTGCTCACCCTCCTGCACCCTAGAGATGGCTATGTCGGGCGTGCAGCCGGCTCCATGCTGGGAGCAGTAGTCCCCCCAGGATGTGCCCGGCAGGACTCGCCATAGCCGCCCCTCAGATCACGCTTCTCCCCGGCTGTGCACCGCCCCCACAGCCCGGTAATGAGCCCCTGTGTACCGTCGCTTGCTCCCGGCCGGGTGCTTCGCACTGTGCGGGCTGACCACGCTTCTCCCCAGCTGTGCACCGCCCCCACAGCCCGGTAATGAGCCCCGGTGTACCGTCGCTTGCTCCCGGCCGGGGCTCTGCACTGTGCGGGCTGACAATTCACCTCACCAGCGGCTGCAGCAGGGGCGGGGGGGGGGGATACTGACAGCACTTCTCCCCCCCCTCCCCCAGGACATCTCCCGCCGCTGTAGCAGGGGCTGGGCTCTGACAGCACCCCCTCCCCTCAGCAGTGGCCGCGGGTATACCGCTAGGAAGCCCCTACTAGCCGCCCGGATCATTTAAACAGCGTTCCGGCGGCCATTTTAAATCGAATTACACGATTGTTAAGAAAACTACAATCGTGGCCACAGCAGGGGGCGAATTAATCGAATTAATTAGATTAATCGCCCAGCCCTACTGGAAAGGAGACTAAAAAAAACGTTCTAATGTACACAGCGTTTTCTAAAATCCATTGACTAGCATGTTAAGCCAACCGGTGGCTAGGATTAACATAAATTAACATAAAACTCAGCGGAAAACGCCGACGGAAAACGCTCAAAAACAGCCCATAAAACTACTGATGTGCACATACCCTTATAATACCAGTCTAATCATCCCTGTCTGAGCTCAAAGTGTAATGTTAAAGGTGAAAAAAAGCATTTATACACTTATATTTCAGTCCCCACCTTGGAGGAGGGAGACTGTCTGGCAGGATAATAGTTAACGCACTCTTAACTTGGATAGCTAAAGGACCTGTGTGATGTAACGATCATGTGACCATAGTGGGCGGAGCTAAGCCAGCAAACGTATTATGTTCTATGAGAACTTAGCTCCGCCTATTGTAGTCACATGATTATGAATGACATCACATCAGGTCTCCCAACATGTTCTAGCACAAGGCTGAAATGTTAACTATTAACCTGCCAAACAGTCCCCGTCCTCCAAGCTGGGGACTGACTGCCTCATTACATAAGGGAAAGTAAGTGTATAAATGCGTTTATTTCACCTTTCACATTACACTATGAGCTCAGACAGGGATGATTAAAATAGTATTATGAAGCTGCAGGTGCAGACAGTGATAGCTGGGGAGGCATAAACAGTCTGACAGGTTCCCTTTAACTCCTCAGGCTCTGTTGTTCTATCTGCTATGCAAGATAAAGGTTCTCACAGCAGAATGACAGAAGATATAAAAAAGCAAGTCATTTGCAAGCTAATTTAATAACATAAGAACTCCCTTGTAAGGCAATTAAAGTTTGTTTTTGTTTTTTTTTTTTACAGACCCTACTCATGTGCACAACTTGTACTTTAGAAGAGGGCATAAAAGTCATCATAGGTTTTTTGTTAAATATATACCGGTATGTAAGTAGACCACAGGTAGGGAACCTCCGACACTCAATGACCTCTTTTGCAGCCCCCGGGCAGATTCCCAGGGACTGCACTGCTCGAGCAGCAGCCAATTCTTGCAGGCTGCCGGCCGACCCTTTAAAACCTGCACACAGCGCTCACTGCTGATCGCTGTAATGCATACACTAGAAGATTACATCCTCACGCTGACCCGTACCAGCAGGAGGGTTAGGGTGGAAACACACTATCCTACTTACATGCGAGTCTCTCTGACGAGACTTGGATCAGTGACCCTGAACGGCCTCTCCCTCTCTGGACAGGAGTGTCAGCTGCTTGTGTTTTTGTGCAGCATCACACTCCCATCCAGAGAGGGAGAGGCCATTCAGGGTCACTGATAAGAGTCTCGTCAGTAGGATAGTGTGTTTCCAGCCTTAGGTGCGAGATATGCTCCCATCTCACAGAGGAGCAGCTGCCACAGCGCCTTCAGTACAGTCTGCGCACCATCCCCTCCCCCCCCCCAGTGCCCCTAGTGCTGTCTTTTTTATTGCCCCACCCAACTTCCCAAGGGGTGCCTGTGCCCCAGGGTCTCCTGTGATATATATACTGCAGCCCACAGTCTCCTATGTGATGTCTATACAGCAGTCCCAGCCGACAAACTTGGAAAAGCAGTTGTGAGAAGCAATAATATCAATATCTCTGAATATCACAGCTGCACCAAATAGAGGCCGCCCCTGCCACCACAGTAGGAGGGAAATCAATAGTTTGCTCAAAAGTTAATAGTTTTGTGCAAAATGAAGGTACACATTTTTACTGCCAGGGGATATTTGGATAAGGTTCCCCACCCCTTATCTAGGTATAAGACACCCCCCACATTTACTTCTTCACGTATCCCAGTCCTGATATTCAGAACCAGTTATCTATAAAAACTAAAGTGAAAGCATAGAAGACGTGGGATAAAGAGAAACGGAAGCCAAAACGCTAACATTCTACGGGGCTGAGCCAAATCACACTGAAGCCAACTGTTCCATAGGAATGAGAAGTACTGCCAGGAACGTCATCTCCCAGCATCAGACATCTTAAGAGAACAATGGCTTGACCTAGAAACAATCAAGAGATGTGCAGGAACAGTTGTTTAAGGCGTAGTCCAATTTAGAGAAAACCCAAAAATAATATTCCTAAGAAATTATTATGGTTCAGCTCCTGTTCTGACATTATTCCCATAGATTTCATGAGAAGCCCACTTCTTTCATGATGTACCAGGTGAAGCCATGTTGTCACATAGGGGAAAGACTGCGCTGTTTTGGGGAGGAAGGGGGGGGGGGGGGGGGGTTGCAGGAAATTTGCATTAACTGTCTAAGCCAGTGATTCTTAACCTTGTTTGAGGTACCGAACCCAGCAGTTTCATATGCACATTTACTGAACACAAGACATAGGTATATGTTTTTTTTTTTTTACTGGTACACAAAATGAACCGTGCATGACCCCTAGGGTTCGATCGAACCCCGGTTAAGGGTGCCTTCACATTTGCGTATGGGAAAGCAGCGTATGCTGCGTTCCCATACGCAGTCAAACGCATGCGCACTGCGGTTCCTATGTTTAACATAGGAACGCATGGTGCCTGCGTTTGCTGCGTTCGGGTGCGGATGCGGACGATATCTGCTCCTTCCGGTGTCTAGCATCCGCACCCGAGACGCAGCATGTTGCATTTTTTGTACGCTCAGGGAGCTTGGAAAATCGGCAAGCGTCCCCAAGCGCACAAAACATGCATTGTCTTCAATGGGTCCGCAGTGTTCAGCGCTTGACAGCGCGGGAGAACGCTGCGGACCCATTGAAAAAATCTCCCGGTGGCTGGCAGTGATGTCACAGGAGATCACCGACGGCCACCGGGAGATCAGCTCAGCCACTGCTGTCCTCCTCCTCCCCGCCGCCGGTAAGCACCGGGACCTGTCGGCGGGGAGTACAGCTGATGTGACAGCTGTTTGAATCTTCCCGCGCCGACATCTCCTCTCGGTGTCGGCGCGGGAAGATTCAAACAGCTGTCAAATCAGCTGTTCTCCCCGCCGACATGTCCCGGTGCTTACTGGCGGCGGGGAGGAGGAGCTCTCCGGCGCTGAACTCCTCCTCCGGCCCGCCCCCGGACAGCGCCGATTGGCTGCCGGGCTCCCTAGTGATGTGTCCGCAGGCGGACATTATCCGCTGCGGACACATCATTTCAACACTGCTTTTGACAGCGTTTGTGTCTGCATGCCATCAGCATGCAGACACAAACGCTAATGTGAAGGCAGCCTAAGAGCCACTGGTCTAAGCAAAGAGGATGTGATTTCATGAAAACTGTGTGTTTAAAGACACTTTTGAACCTTGCGTATTTTGGTGCGTTTGCTTTCTACACTTGTCAGAAGACAGATTACTTTAAATGTGCTGTCAAAGCTTTCATGTTCTTAAACCTCCTTAAAATACAGAATGTATGATAGGGAACAAAAAAAATGTAAACGGGAAGAGAAAACAAAAGAAAACTCTACAATCAGAAGATTATTGTGCATTATGGAGTGGATATCTGATGAAAATGTGCAAATTGCAATAAAAAAAAAAAAAACAAATGCATGCAGAAATTACCTGTGTGAACTTAGCCCAATATTTATTTCCCATGTGGCGGAGCTGCAAAGGCATCCATTAGCCAGTGCAGGACTTCTCCATATGCAGAAGATTACTGACAGTCTTGTAACCACAGGATACTTAATGTGCTTGTACTCTCCCTTTGGTTGCTCTGTGTTTCTTAAAATTTAGGCCCCTTTAAAATAGGTGTTTGTCAGGATCCAGAAGATCCAGACAAAAATAAACGCATCTGTCGCAAGTGCCGCACTTGCGGCAAGCCCCATGCATTGTCTATGGGGCTTTTGGTAAAGTGCGTTAAGTGCGGTTGTGGCAGTTATGGGCGCGAAAAAAAAACCGTGGTCAGCAACGATTTTTTTCGCTGCCGCATCCGCACTTGCCGCACCTTACAGCAAGCCCCATAGACAATGCATGGGGCTTGCCGCAAGTGTGCCTGCTAGGCAGCAGATGAAGTAAATATGCTTAATCTGACGCATTTTGGCGAAAACAGCACATTCCTTGACACACATCAAGGAAACTCGTCCGAGTCTACTGTGCGGAAAAACCTCATTGCTCTCGGACTAATGTTAATTAATGTCCGAGAGCACATTTTCGAGTCTCATATGCTTTATCCGCATCCGATTCTCGGATTACGAGTCAATCGCAACATGTTGCGGTTCTATGTGAGTCACGGATGAGACTCGCCAATGTTAAGTCTATGAGTCTGATGCTAGTTTTAATTGATGCATTACCATTCTGTAGCTCAGACAACTGTAGGAAATGTACCTGTAAATGATTATACAGTAAATAGCTGCTGAGGAAAAAAACGGATTGCACTCGGAAAACACTCGCAAGCCACACTGACCAAAACTAGGATCACACTAATCCGACTCTCGGATCCAAGAATCGGACAGTTTTTACACTCTGATGTGTGTCCATACCCTAACAGAAATATTAGCCCCAGTGAGGGGAAAAAGGGCCCCAGACAAGAGGCGGCCGAAAAAGGGCCCCAGACAAGAGGCGGCCGAAAAAGGGCCCCAGACAAGAGGCGGCCGAAAAAGGGCCCCAGACAAGAGGCGGCCGAAAAAGGGCCCCAGACAAGAGGCGGCCGAAAAAGGGCCCCAGACAAGAGGCGGCCGAAAAAGGGCCCCAGACAAGAGGCGGCCGAAACAGGGCCCAGACAAGAGGCGGCGGGAAGGCATCATGACATGAACAGGCCTTTAAGAAGACGAGACCAATGGAGCATTGAAACGTCAGTTCTAATTCTGCTGTGCTGTAAACAGGGCTGTGGAGTCAAAGCTCATATTGGTGGAGTCGGTATAAAATTAAGCGACTCAGAAAATATATAATAAATTGGGTACAGTAGGTTCAATGCAGAATGTGCTGAATATTATTATTGTTCTAAATAACTTGCAAATGTATATCACTTAAACATGAGCCGTGAATGGAGTCAGGGAAATTGAGGAGTCGGAGGTTCAGTTACAGACTCCACAGCCCTGTGCATTTCCCCGATAGCCTAGTGTGTTACATGCCTCACACCCCCTATTGGACCACAGATTATAGTTTCATCGATGTCCCCGGAGCGTCACATCTTGCTCTGCTCCATAGTAGACAACCCTTATAAACTCAGACATGTAACAAGGCTCCACAGGGCCGGATCCAACAATAACATTTATCGTGCCAACCGCGCAGCTTAGCTGGGGAATTTCAGAGCACAAGTGGCAGAACGGAGGATCACGGCCAGGGCCAGGCAGTGTAAGATCCAGCACCCCCATACTGAGCCCAGGCCGCAGCGCTGACACATGACAGCCTTATCAGTAACACATGACAAGTGCACACTCATGCATGACTAATTCTGAACCGTCCACTTGCAATACTTGTTTTTTTGATTATGAAACCTTAAATAAATACTGCAAATATGAGGAATATGCCTAGTCATGATCGTCACAGAGGCCTGGAGCAAACTTATAAGGACTGATGTAACAAAACTGACTGTAGATTTCATAGTACAGTGGGCACAGTCCACCAGAGTACACAAATACAGCCAGGAACCTGCCCAAGAAAACCCTGATACATACCCATCATCTTAAAATAGTCCTGATTCTCATGCTCTGTATCTTGCCATTCAACAATATTGCATGGCCAGCTAATATTCCTGTTTATTCTGCCAGCATTGTATGTTCCAGAGCTTCCTTTCCCATCATGCTTTGCTCCTTCCATTTTCCAATGGCTTCCCTGCCCTGGCAGTCCTCCTCAGATACACGTGTATGCAGTCTGCGACTGTTTTACGTTCCCCAGGAGCAGTCATCAGTGTCTCCATTTCTACAGATCCATCACACCTGACACAAGGCCGTCGGCCGCACTTTGAAGTGAATTTTCCGGACTCCGATGTGCTACAGTCACATGACAGTGATCCGGGTCTGTAGAAAATCACTGACATCACATGGACACCCCCGGGACAATTAGTGATGGGCAGTCCGGCTGTCTTGGTGATCCAGATCTCTTGGCTGCGCTCAAACAGAGATGGATCTTTTTGGATCCTTAACCACTTCCTAATAATGTGTGTCCACCCAAGGTGACCACGTATTCAAGATGATGTTCAAGCTGCAGAAACCCCGCCCACTTACGAATGGGCAGTTAATTTGAAGAATGGGCAGAGTTACAGACCTAATACCAGAATTTGCAAAGTGAGTCATTAACAGAATTTTGTGGATCTCATTTTCATGCGGGATCAGTGGTGACAGACATCACTAGGACCAGTGTAATCGACCTGATCAAGCAACCAAATGTCTGTGCGTCAATAGATCCTGTCGGATCATCCACACAAGATCTAACATTTTTACAGACAAGGCTGCTTTCCCATCAGCGTTTTTCGTTGGTCGCGGAAGTTGTGGTGAAAAAAACACAACTGCCGCAATTACCGCATAACGGCTGCACTTGCGGTTCACTTGCAGCAAGCCCCATACAATGTCTATGGGGCTTGCGGTAAGTATGCGTCAAGTGCAGTTTCGGCACTTGCAGCAGGTGAGGTCGTGAAAAAACCGCGGTATGCCGCGGTTTTTTCACGGCCGCACCTGCTGCAAGTGCAGATACCGCACCTGCTGCAAGCCCCATAGACATTGTATGGGGCTTGCTGCAAGTGAACCGCAAGTGCAGCCGTTATGCGGTAATCGCAGCAGTTGGGTTTTTTTCACGGCAACTTCCGCGACCAACGAAAAACGCTGATGTGAAAGCAGCCTTAAGAACCTCATTTTATCATACGACAATGGCTTGGGTCTTGGCAATGTTTTGGCTGCTGATGTGTAAACACTAACGCCATACACATGTCACCACATGATGAATCAAATGGGTTTTTCCTACATGAAAACAGGATAACTGTTTTACACAGTGGTGTGAACTTGGCCTAAGACAACAATTTTTAGATTGTGTTTGTAGGATTGTGTTTTCAGCACATTCTGCATCAGTAAGATGTAGTGTGCGGCCTAAACACAATCCCACACCAATGTGCCAACCCTGGTAGAGATGCTCTAGTGTGTGCAGCTGGACATATATAGAATGAGGTGACCCCGATGTCCCATAAGGTCAAGTATGTGCCACGGCCACAGCACCACCAACTTACGAACACCAGTCCGAGACTGAAGCAGAATCACAAAGTCATGAATAAGGCGTCCACACTTCTCACATCTCCCCTAGTTTTGTATCTATTTCTTTTCTGCAAAAAAAAAAAAAAAAAAAGCGAAGAAATCACCCTCAATTTGCACAACCGGGGTCCGGCATGGTCACAGCTGGCACCTGCCATCCTCACCAGGAGGCTCCAGCTTTTGATCTTTCCCTCTTGGGTGGACATTGTTGTGTGGGGTCTCGTTCTGCATGGGGGGGGGAACTCTAGGTTTTATTATTTGCATTTTGGGCTGGAGGTACCCAACTGTCTCATCCTTTATTACATCTTTGATATTAAAGGGAACCTGTCACGCCCCCTGGGCATTTTAAGCTATGCCCACCAGCATTTACATGATATAAATGGGGTTCTAGTAACCCCTGTATGTGCCCAGAATGGCCCCTCATAACTGAAATATAAACTTTTATTCTTTCCAGTACTGGTCTCCTATTTAGACCGGTAGATGTTGTTTCGACCTGGTGGATGGTGCTCTCGCCGCCCCTCCAGGCTGCTAAACCCACCCTGCAGTTCTCAAATATCCCGTCCCTCCTCTGGCCGGCGCAGTGGAGCGGGTGACCGTGGTGCAATGAACAGGCCGATGTCTCACGAGACGTCGACAGACAGGTGCGCCTGCGCAGTCCATACATATTGCTTATGTCTCGTGTAACATCGGCCTGTTCAATGCACCGCGGTCACCCGCTCCACTGCGCTGGCACAAGTGCTGCTGTCACTCACCGCCCCGGCCAGAGGAGGGGCAGGAAATTTTAAATCTAAAGGGTGGGTTTAGCAGCCTGGAGGGGCGGCGAGGACATCATCCACCCAGTCTAAACAACATCCTACCGGTCCAAGTAGCAGGCCAGGTCTGGACATAATCAGTTCACATTTCAGGTATGAGGGGCCAGTCTGGGTACATACAGGGATTACTACGGTAGAACCCCATTTACATCATGTAAATGCTGGTGGGCATAGTTTAAACTGTCCAAAGGAGGTGACAGGTTTGCTTTAATACACAGAAGACTGTCCTGCACCGCTCTCACACTGATGGAATAAGTCATGGGATCTTCACAGCAAAGTGATGTGGTAAAAGAAGATATTGGCCCAGGTGACCGAGTGCCGCTGCCCTGATATATATAATATATATATATATATATATATATTTATTATTATTATTATATCCACAGCACAGGGGAGATGTGCACCAGCCAGGCCAGTAATGACAGAGCAGGAGGCCATGGTGGATCATGTACAGCGGAGGCACAGCACTGGCAGCCATATTGTTCCATGTCACACTGTGAGGAGCACAGACAGGTGCGGTACCGCCACACGCCGTGCACACACCTGCGGCTCCTGTCAGCCATCTTGCACCGCTGACCCCGGCACCGCCGGCGGATGATCACAGCTCCTCCATTTTACATCGATCCTCCTCCCGGCACAGAGGTAACCTGAGCCCGCAGGTGGCGCAGTCGCTCCGGGGACACAATACGTGGCGTCAGCAATGGCCGGAGCCTGCAGGGGACGGAGCAATCACCAGAGGATCGAAGCTATAGGACGGCAGCGAGCGGCCACCGTCACCCGGACACAGATAACCGCCATCACCTGGATAAGGATGGCCGCCATGACACTGCAGACGAGGCTGGCGGCCCGATCCTACCTGTCCCCGGCTGATGTCTCCTCCCGCCCCGGGCCCGATCATTCGTTCCCCCAGGTCCGATCCCTCCTCCTGCCCCCGCTGCCCTCACCTTGTTCTCCGGGATGATCAGCACCTCGCTGTTCTCATCCTCCTTCTTTCCGTCCTTCTGTGCCAGGGACGAGTTAAAGGTTAGCTTCACCATGATGCCTGAAGGCCACTCCGGCAGTGGCGGCTGCGGGTTCCGGGACTGGGGCAGAGAGAGGCGGCTGCTCTTTGTTGTGAACACAAGACTGCGAGAAATGGAAGTGACAAGAAGGAGGAGGAGACAGCGGCGGAGAGGAGGAACGTACCACTATAGAATCATAACAGGAGTGGCCGTACACCAGAAGAATCATAACAGGGGAACGTACCACTATAGAATCATAACAGGGGTGGGCGTACACCAGAAGAATCATGACAGGGGAACGTACCACTATAGAATCATAACAGGGGTGGCCGTGCACTAGAAGAATCATAACAGAGGAACGTACCACTATAGAATCATAACAGGGGTGGCCGTACCACTATAGAATCATAACAGGGGTGGGCGTACACCAGAAGAATCATAACAGGGGAACGTACCACTATAGAATCATAACAGGGGTGTCCGTACACCAGAAGAATCATAACAGGGGTGTCCGTACACCAGAAGAATCATAACAGGGGAACGTACCACTATAGAATCATAACAGGAGTGGCGTACACCAGAAGAATCATACAGGGGAACGTACCACTATAGAATCATAACAGGGGTGGTCGTACACAGAAGAATCATAACAGGGGAACGTACCACTATAGAATCATAACAGGGGTGGCCGTGCACTAGAAGAATCATAACAGAGGAACGTACCACTATAGAATCATAACAGGGGTGGCCATACCACTATAGAATCATAACAGGGGTGGGCGTACACCAGAAGAATCATAACAGGGGAACGTACCACTATAGAATCATAACAGGGGTGGCTGTACACCAGAAGAATCATAACAGGGGTGTCCGTACACCAGAAGAATCATAACAGGGGAACGTACCACTATAGAATCATAACAGGGGTGGCCGTACACCAGAAGAATCATAACAGGGGAACGTACCACTATAGAATCATAACAGGGGTGGGCGTACACCAGAAGAATCATAACAGGGGAA
The DNA here is from genome assembly GCA_033576535.1 of Allobates femoralis. Taxonomy (NCBI): domain Eukaryota; kingdom Metazoa; phylum Chordata; class Amphibia; order Anura; family Aromobatidae; genus Allobates; species Allobates femoralis. The sequence goes on from JARQOC010000002.1 coordinate 598,779,785, forward strand.
CATACCACTATAGAATCATACAGGGGTGTCTGTACACCAGAAGAATCATAACAGGGGAACGTACCACTATAGAATCATAACAGGGGTGTCCGTACACCAGAAGAATCATAACAGGGGAACGTACCACTATAGAATCATAACAGGGGTGGTCGTACACCAGAAGAATCATAACAGGGGTGTCCGTACACCAGAAGAATCATAACAGGGGTGGGCGTACACCAGAAGAATCATAACAGAGGAACGTACCACTATAGAATCATAACAGGAGTGGCCGTACACCAGAAGAATCATAACAGGAGAACGTACCACTATAGAATCATAACAGGGGTGGGCGTACACCAGAAGAAACATAACAGGGGAACGTACCACTATAGAATCATAACAGGGGTGGCCGTGCACTAGAAGAATCATAACAGAGGAACGTACCACTATAGAATCATAACAGGGGTGGCCGTACCACTATAGAATCATAACAGGGGTGGGCGTAAACCAGAAGAATCATAACAGGGGAACGTACCACTATAGAATCATAACAGGGGTGGCCGTACACCAGAAGAATCATAACAGGGTGTCCGTACACCAGAAGAATCATAACAGGGGTGTCCGTACACCAGAAGAATCATAACAGGGGAACGTACCACTATAGAATCATAACAGGAGTGGGCGTACACCAGAAGAATCATACCAGGGGAACGTACCACTATAGAATCATAACAGGGGTGGCGTACACCAGAAGAATCATAACAGGGAACGTACCACTATAGAATCATAACAGGGGTGGCCGTGCCTAGAGAATCATACAGGAACGTACCAATAGAATCATAACAGGGGTGGCTACCACTATAGAATCATAACAGGGGTGGGCGTACACCAGAAGAATCATAACAGGGGAACGTACACTATAGAATCATAACAGGGGTGGCCGTACACCAGAAGAATCATAACAGGGGGTCGTCACCAGAAGAATCATAACAGGGGAACGTACATTAGATCTACGGGGTGCGTACACCAGAAGAATCATAACAGGGGAACGTACCACTATAGAATCATAACAGGGGTGGGCGTACACCAGAAGAATCATAACAGGGGAACGATACCACTATAGAATCATAACAGGGGTGTCCGTACACCAGAAGAATCATAACAGGGGAACGTACCACTATAGAATCATAACAGGGGTGGCCGTACCAGAAGAATCATACAGGGGAACGTACCACTATAGAATCATAACAGGGGTGGCGTACACCAGAAGAATCATAACAGGGGTACGTACCCAGAAGAATCATAACAGGGGTGGGCGAACCAGAGAATCATACAGGGAGTACCACTATAGAATCATAACAGGGGTGGCCGTACACCAGAAGAACATAACAGGGAACGTACCACTATAGAATCATAACAGGGGTGGGCGTACACCAGAAGAAACATAACAGGGGAACGTACCACTATAGAATCATAACAGGGGTGGCCGTACACCAGAAGAATCATAACAGGAGGAACGTACCACTATAGAATCATAACAGGTGGCCGTCCATAGATTAACGGTGGGCGTACACCAGAAGAATCATAACAGGGGAACGTACCACTATAGAATCATAACAGGGGTGGCCGTACACAGAAGAATCATAACAGAGGTGACCGTACACCAATAGAATCATAACAGGGTGACGTACCACTATAGAATCATAACAGGGGTGGGCGTACACCAGAAGAATCATAACAGGGGAACGTACCACTATAGAATCATAACATGGGTTCCGTACACCAGAAGAATCATAACAGGGGGAATCGTACACAAAGAATCATAACAGGGGAGACCGGACTAAAGAATCATAACAGAGGGAACGTACACATAAGAATCATAACAGGGGGACGTACCACTATAGAATCATAACAGGGGTGGGCGTACACCAGAAGAATCATAACAGGGGAACGTACCACTATAGAATCATAACAGGGGTGGCCGTACACCAGAAGAATCATAACAGGGGATCGTACACCAAAGAATCATAACAGGGGTGTCCGTACACCAGAAGAATCATAACAGGGGAACGTACCACTATAGAATCATAACAGGGTGGGCGTACACCAGAAGAATCATAACAGGGGACGTACCATATAGAATCATAACAGGGGTGGCGTACACCAGAAGAATCATAACAGGGGAACGTACCACTATAGAATCATAACAGGGGGTGCCATACACCAGAAGAATCATAACAGGAGAACGTACCACTATAGAATCATAACAGGGGTGGGCGTACACCAGAAGAAACATAACAGGGGAACGTACCACTATAGAATCATAACAGGGGTGGGTCCGTGCACTAGAAGAATCATAAAAAGAGGGAACGTACCACTATAGAATCATAACAGGGGTGGCCGTCACCACTATAGGAATCATAAAAACAGGGGTGGGCGTACACCAGAAGAATCATAACAGGGGAACGTTTCCACTATAGAATCATAACAGGGGTGGCCGT